>JAUUEB010359764.1:0-20900 GCA_032362205.1 Clione limacina
GTTCACGCAAAACATGTGCTAAGCAAACCATGTGTTGGGCAAAAACATGAGAGTGTAAAAAGCAGTACGCTAACGCAAATTTCAGTCAACAATAAGATTTGACTCCGTTCGAGGTAAAAAGCGAACGAAAGAAAGAAGAAGAGAAGACTAGACCGGAAAGGAATGATTGACCCAAGGACTTTGTCAAACATGGCCGTGATTGACGTTATCTCGACTGACAATTGACTTAGGGACAGTCAGTTTCCGGTATCTCTCATTGAATGAGTGTTATTCGTCACCTGGACGACCAAAAACTGGCATCAAATGATTCACTCAGAAGTCTCAAATTTAGTTTAGGAACTATTTGGCTAGATCACTTTGAGGATATTCTTTCTGTAAGTTCTTCTTTCGCTATTTCTTCTAGTCTGATGTCTATATCATTTCTAGCCTGATGTCTATGACCTCTCTTGCCTGATGTCTATAACCTCTATAGCCCGACGTATATGACATCTTTAGCTCGATGTGTTTGACCTCTCTAATTTAATGTATATGACCTCCATGGTCTGATGTATATGACCTCTCTAACCTAGTATCTATGAATTCTTAAACTGGCGTCTATGACGTCTTCAACCGGATGTGTAAGACATCTCATACTTGATACATATGACTATATTGTCTTATTTCTATGACATAATAGCCTGGTTCTTATGACCTCATAGCATGATGTTTATGACCTCTCTAGTCTGATATCTTTATTCCTACTTACAAATTTAAAGCATCTGTTGGTGACGTTACTGCGCGTATAATTCGAACTGCTTTAGTTGATTGTTGAATGTCTAGCTTTTTCCTCTCTTCCGTATATAAGTTTTTTGGTAAATTAAAGAAATGGTTGATTTGGAAAAAAAACAGATAATGTTTTATTCACACAATATCAATAAGAGATTTGAAACACTGTATAAAAGAGGCTTTATTCTATGCATAACTATAAGATCATGTTTGGTATTCATAAATGGGAAAAACAAAAATTCCCATTAAAGAAATGAAGGGTTTTATTACAATATTCTGTGCCTACGAAAACAAAATCCCTAGACAGGAGTCAACTTAATTTGTAGTCAACGCAGACAAGTGGGTGATGTTCAATTATTCCACAGACGTAAAACAGCCGTTTTTCGTGACGGAGACAGGATATAATGGCGGCATTTGATGGCAAAATCTTACTTTTTTTACACACAGATGTCTTATTAGCCAATGATTGAGAGCAAACCAATAAATAATAATGAATGAGGGGTTTATGTTCGTAGAGAGATGATTTGAATAAAGAATAGGCAAGTTTGTTGGAAATAACAAAATATTTTAGGAGTTTACTAAATTCCTTTCTGTCTTTTTCATGCGCTTAATTTTTGTTTAACGTGATCTTTTTAATGGTATTTTAAAGAAAATCCTGGCACGCGTTTCTGTTAAAAATAATTCTGATTAAGCATTGAAAATATTTTATTGTTTTAAGTGAAGAATGCCATTATGTAGAATAATCTACATAATACAATTAAACATCTGTTTGTTTGTGGCTGACTCATTTAAACCAACACTTTGGCACTTGTTTGTAGATATACCCTAACGTACAGTTAAGCTGTTTGTGTAAACTGGTTAATTGTAAGAAATGTTATTAGCTTTTTTAATTTTTAACTATATATTCTCTGTAAAACTGCGATAATTCTAAATACTTTAACGGGATTAAAGCTGTGTGACTGCGAAACATGCACCAAAGCAAGCACACTCTCCCGGACGCACTTAATACTCGAGCTAATGAACACAAATTTCTATTTATGTTTACATAGACGATGTGCACACCAGCTGCTTTAAATAGTTAATTATATTGGTTGTTTTTAAACTATGATTTTTAAAGCGGTATTGGGGCATTCCCTTGCATAGCGGAGGAGAAGGGGTTCCCTTAAAATCTAACCATACATGGTGGTTAACAAGTCAGGAAAATTCGCATTTCTTTCTTTTTGTATATCCTCCTTCCCTAGCAAGGCCAGGTACTTTATCGACTATTTTTTCTTAATTTAAGATTACTTTACTGTGTATATTCATGGCATATATATAACGCTTCAAATGTAGCATTTTCTTTCCACGAAACTAAACCCTCGCCTTCTTTCATGCAAGAAACTATTTGAGATTTGTATCTGATAAAGTATTGAGCCATAACACGTTTGAGGTAAGATGACTATAAAAATAAATCTCATAGTTTTGTTGACTTGGAAGGAAGCGATTTAAATAATTAGATATCTGATACGTCTTCTATTACTCGACTAATTGGAACGAAGTGGTAACTCAATTGCTCTTAATCTTTTTCCAGGGGTCTGCAAGATGGATTTCAGCATCTATAATATATTAGACTGGAACACATACTATTGCTAGATAGCTGAGAGCTAATCAGAAATCACATTTATAATGAAGATATATATTTAAAAATGTTATCCAGACACTGAATTGCCGTAAGCATAAATACCTTAGACACATCCTTTTTATTTCAGAAATAGTAAGCATGGTGTTAAGGTTAAGTGGTAGAATGCTGGACTTTGGCGCGAGATGTTTGAATTTCACCTCGGCCTGTCGCTTTTTACCATTAGAAGTAGAATGAAGAAGATTCTTTCTTGTGAAGATCTAGTTATATTTTCATGTTAATTTGATGTTCTAAAGTATCACGTGATTGAACACATTTAAAATCATTTGTGGTTTATTAGAACTGAGGGCATACATAAGGGACAAAAATACTACAATAATTTCTGTAACGGACTTGTGTCGTAGTGAATTTTCTCATAGTCATTGACTATTCCAACTGCCAATCTCATAGTCTCGTCAATAAAGTACCGTTTGAAGTCGGATAATGGTCACATAAAACTGCAAAGAAACAAACAAAAATCAAATGAAATGATATTGGACATTATTGTTCCAGTTTTGTTACGACATGTGATATTGGTATTTATCATAAATTTTATATCTTGAAATTAACGTCTGACTCGGATATCTGGATGTCGCTAGTCGCGTGTAGCCTTCTACAAAAAGTCATACTAGGAAGTCTTGAAACGACTCATTTGTATACATTCATTACAAAGGATGAGCTGGAAAGTGATAGTTTTCAAACGAGATAGGTATATGAAGTCATTAAAAAGTCAAAACTAGGGCGCAGATACGCATGTTTGGGAACCCGTTTCATAATCATATCACTATAATGCCTTTTATAGTTATTTCTAACGCCAATATAATACCATTATAATTTTTTTTACTTTATTTTGTTAACAGAATCATTCAAAAATAACTGCCCTGTAACAAGTATAGGTGTTTAACCCTAAATAGATAAGCAATAATGTGAGATCAATAATGTCGAATTGCAATACATCCGAAGTGAATTTTGGAATTCTGAATGCTTTCCACAAGAAGACCCTAAACAAGCAATATGTATACTCAAGTCTCTCATTTAATGTTTGGACTGAATAAAGCTTGAAGCTTGTCCCCTAGTTCGAATCAAGCTAAAGACTCGTGAGTGCTGCACTATCGACTAACTGGACGTAAGTCCTTGTTCAGCACGTCTTTTATATGACTTCCATGTGTTGCGAAAGGCGATGAATACTTAAACTCACTCACATGAATCGTTGGTTTTACACAACTCGTTAAGGGAGGCAAAAACTCAAATTCTCAAAAAATGAACAGAGGCAGTATAGAGTTTTGTCTCAAGGATAGTTTTTGATTTTGATTTTTCAAAACTGCTTCATTAAAAACATACAGTTATGTTGGTTCCAACTTTTAAAAAAACTATTTATTTTGCGCCTTTTTCTTAAGCGGCTTTGGATTTATGGGCCAAACTATACATGCTGTCTTATATCACAAAATGAGAATATTTTCAAAAATTGTATTCATATACAACCGTAAATATTTCTTATTAAAATGTTTTAAGTGAAATATATGTTTTTAATAATCCATGATTTTCATTAAAAGTTAAACAAAACAAAAAGATTGTGATGACAAAAGAATCATGTATAAGAATATTTAGCAAATCTTGAACTATACCTCGCAACTCGCGAAATGTTCCATTTCTAGTCGGATTTCGGATTTATATTGTATTTATAACGGATAGGCATTTTTGATTTCTCATATATGTATTTAAGTATAATTTGGGAATCTGTTAAGTGTTTTTTTATAAGACCGTATGATCGGAGACGGACGATAAAAACGAAGGCCCCGTGTGAGAGCACGTTAAAGATCGCCTGATGGCTGCTCAGAGTGTCATCCGGGCAAAATTATATACACTGAGTCCTATCAATGGGTTGCCAAATAGGTTAATCTCGCCGTGGTAATATGCCAATAATTAGTGCCTAGCCTAATAAGGTTAGTATCGGCGTAATTCATTCAGATTCAGATTCAGAAGACTAACGATGTACTAGTTTTATATCTAATCAGAACAACATATGCTATTTTGGTCATTGATGCTCGTTTAAATAAGCAAGGAGTTACAATAAGGCACCGTACATGCCATTTCTTCAAAGGCCGAAATCACGAATGAGTTTACCGTGTTCAATGATGTATTTGGAAATACAAAATAACGGCATAGTGATACTTTGGTAACAACTGAATTGTATATATTGTATCATGAATAACAACATAAAAGAAATGTCTATATGACATAACGTTTTTTGCTGGACACGGGTCGCTATCGATATTTTGTACATTGTGCATGGATGAGTCAACTATCGTTATAGGTATTTAAGGCATATTTTGTATTGAAAGCGAATATTGACCGCTGGGGGAAGGACCCATATGTACCAAAGTATGTGTCATTTCGAGCTTTTTTGGCCAGCAACTTTGGACAAATGTCAAACTATTAGTACTTATGAACAACTGTTTTTTCTGGGAATAGCCAGACCGCGAAAATTCCTCGCTTATTTCCGAATAGTTTTCCCGTGAAAGAACCCCACATACAAATACACTTGAGAAAATTATTTGAATATTAATTCGTAAAGCTATCAATAACGCAAAAGTCAGTCGTCGTAGAATGCCCTTGATGAACTTTGAGATTGGTGTATAAAAAACCAACAAAATATATCTTCGTTTTCTTTATATTTCTTGTATCTCCGATTACCGATTCATCAAAGCTGATTGTCTTCAGAGTGTAAGAAAGAAGCACTAAAAACTAAAAACAATTTCAAGCACCGATAGACCCACTTTGCAATTCTCGAGCACGCAATCAACGAATCAGTCTTAGATTATCAATGTCGTCTTGAAAGTTAACAATTTCCCATCTTGTCAATTTCCGTGTTTTTATCATTTAATAGGCTGAGTGCATGCTAATATTTATTCATGTGTTATATTTTCATCCTGATGTGAACTATATTACATGTATAATACAGCAAAACCTGTCTATAACGACCACCGATTGTCATTGAAATAATCGGGTTTAAAGTCACGTGGCCGCCTATTCAATTATATAGAAAATAACTAATACTTTTTATCAAGATCACGGGTCTTCAAAGAGTCTTAGGAAAGCTATTTTGTTATACACATATGGTCTTTAAAGTAGGTTCGACAGGTCATTCAATTTTGTAAGTGTTTGGAATTTAAAATGTTGAACAGATACAATCATGTTATATCAATATAAAACATATATAGTAATTCAACTTACCTGTGTTTCACTCTGACGTGACGTTTCGCCCAAAGGCTGATCACAGGGTGACCGCTCTGTGATCAGCCTTCGGGCGAAACGTCACGTCAGAGTGAATAATACTATTTCATTCGAAGTCTCTTTCCAACAACTTTTCTAAGGATAAAATATATATATATATTTATACGGTTATATCGACAACAGAGCTTCTTAAAATAACATATTTTTCACTTAGGATATAAGGTGTACTTTAACTCTTACATTCCGCCCACTAAGGTTTTTTTGACAGAGTATAAAACTATACTTCATTAAAAATGTTATAAACAAAACAAGGTATGAGTCCGAACTCCCAAGAACTAAAAAAACGCGTTCGTCAATGTGGAATAAGTGCGGCTTGTTTGTAAAGATTTACATGATGAGTTTTTAGAAGTGGACTGACCTATGGGATTACAGCAGATAAACTTTAGTGTTCGGTCATTTTGATTGACAATTGTTTATAATTAATACTAATCTTCATGAACAATGACAGCAAAGACCTTTTGAATTTGTTAGCAAGTATTTCCCACGACAGCATGACTCATACAATTTGTGATTTGTCTAATTTTACGATGTGTTTGACCTCTTGTTTGACCCAATCATGCCTTTACCAATTTAATACGTGGCCCAGCTGATAAGCCAAGAGGATCAATATCCAATGAATGCTCTGATCATTTGTGAACACTTCAGCGAACATGGAAGGAATCCATAATATCTTGTCTTAAACCAAATGGCTTGTTACGCAAATTGGTTGAACAAATACTGTAACACAGACTCTCACTTCCATCATGTAGGGGTAAATATTCTTGGAAACATCCCAATCTTATGCAAAGATAAGAAACATTGATTACTAAAATATAAAAGCGCACATGATAGATTGTGTTTTTTTTCTCATGGTTTACCTCATCTCTAAAGTAATGCCCAAGGTCGCTATGAATTAACTTTTTTTGAATAGGAGATATCAATCAGTCTACAGGTTAGTTCCATTGCAATGCTAACCTCCAAATCAAAACTATTCATCAATTGAGCGTAGACATGTGACTTCTATGTACCAATCATTCCACGCGAAGTTTATTGGATGAGATGAATAGATGATTATTGAATGGCATCAGCAAAATAGAATGCGCTAATAATGACTAAAACGTTATTGATGTTGTCCTATGCTCATCGACAATTCTCTTGTTAGTCACGGTGAGGTCGATACGAAGGTCAACGCACTGCCGGATAAAGTAGTCTGTCAGACTTTTCCCGAGAGATCAATTATTTCCTGGTTTATGGTCTTTCCTTTTTTTGGTAAAAATGTGAAGCGATACAAATTATGCAATGATACTGATTCAGCAGTCCGCACAAGAATACAAATTAGATTAGTGGCAATGTCAAATAGAAAACCATTTTAGGAAATTGATACGCTGATTTCTAGTGAATGACACAACTGCGTGGACATTATTAAGCATGACAGGGGTTTACAGCAGAAAGGCACTTATACAGATAAGCATGAAACAGTATGTATACTTGTATTACCGTTACGTACGTACATACAGGGCGCACAATGGTTCATGGGTCAGGGGTCGGACTATTTAATCACAGGTTTGGGGTTTGCTCCCTTTTTTGAAGTTAAGATATGTTTAATAGGACAAAGTGGCCGATGAATTGTATCGCAAATAGTAAACGCATTTGTACGTATGATTAGACTCTTAATGTTAATGGTAGGTGGGATAAATCATATATGGATATCTGATATATATTTTTGGGGTGTTTTAGAATCAAACAATATTGCTGATAGAGGCAAATAAATCACAAACGCCATCCTTACTTCGTTTACTTTTGCGACGTTAAGATGGCGTTTGAGAGTTATTTCCCTTTGTAATCAATATTGTTCAATTCTAAAACGAAATTAAAACGCAAAATACTCATATAATCGTATCTGCAAAATTTCACAAAAATTGATAACGTTTTTAGCCAGTTATGCAGTTCTAGGCTGTGCAACGGAACTAGAAAATCCCGCTTTTTACTTAATAGTTCACTGCAGGATGACCAGTGGTAAAATTAACTTAATAATGGTACCAACAAAATCTTAATATATTTCTGAACAACTGTCAAAAACAAGAAAGGTTCTATCTAGAATGGTTCCGGAGTTATAACGATTCTTTATCCGTTCATATTTTTTTTTAAAACCTGTAATACGTGTTTGAATAAGTAGTTTTGAGGCAGAAACCTGAAACTAACAGGCACTTACATTACATCTGAATCTGAATGAATTACGCCGATGGTAACCTTATTAAGTTGCCCACCAATTACTGGCATATTACCACGACGAGGTTATCCTATTTGGCAACCCACTGATTGGACTCAGTGTTTACAATTTTGCCCAGATGACACTCTGAGCAGCCATCAAGGGGTATTTAACGTGCTTTTCTTCATACGTGGCCTACGTTTTTATCCGATGGGACTATGCGCTTGATCCTGCCTATAAAGATGTGTAAGCACAAACCACATTACACCGTGGCTCTCTTATATTTTCACCGTTGTAAATCTTTGGCCTACCGAGGGAGGTGAACCCAAGACACCTTTGTCATTACATATTATGGTTACTTAAGTGAGTCGCGAACATTTTCAGTGCACTTCCAGTTCCGCTTTATTTAAGGGTTGAAACAGGCAGAATAATAGTCTTCGACGAGCTGTGTAAAGACAGATTTTCCTAACAAGCACATTCTTTCTACTAAAGTTTTTTTTGGTCGATTAGAACAACTTAAATTCTCAAGGCAAATAAGATTGCTGATCAAACTCTTCTCATTGATATATTGTAATAAACTTCCTATTTTGTTAAAGCAAACTATAAATGGAACAGCGTGAATGGAAAATGGGAAACATTTTAAGTTGATGAGGTAATTTTGCGATATCTTTGTATCTAAAAATGAACACGAGTTAAACATGACGAACGCACATTGGAAAGGTGTAGTTGATAATTTAGGGACAAGGTCGTTAGGACTTCAACGGGAAATTTGATATAAAAGCACGAAATCAGTGTATCTTATATTGAAACAATAATTATATCTTTGAGAATGCTCAAAAGCTACATTGTCCAAAACACGCCTTTTTCAATAAAAGTCTGAAATCAAGGTTGTCTTTTAGATAAAATAACATGTGCAAATTATTTTTATTTGTCTTGAAACAGTGTCTTGAAAAAAGAATAAAAACAACTCATAACAACGGAAAACCCTGTAACCCTTTTATTTCTTCGTGTAACTCAAGACAAATTTGCCTCCCATTGGGTTCATATTACCTAATTTCATGCCTGTCGGGTCTCCAATGTCATAACGTTTGAGAGGCCGTATTTCCTGTATTCGTCTGTTCTCTTCCATGTGGAAAATAAGACAAAAAGCTTAAGAAATGAAATATCATCCAATGTCCGTTCATTTATGAACTCTTACATATTATTGTTTTGACGGTTGCTAAATCGCATTTTCAAAAATAGAATCAATTATAATAGTTGTCACTCTCTCCACTTGTTGTTTTAGAAAAGGGAAAGGGATATATATTATGCAACTCTTTTTTTGAATATATTGCTTGTAAATGTCATCAATATTTTGTTATGATGTGAAGGTGCTGATTGTTTATTGTTATCTAATTATTCTATAATACATGCATTGCAATTCCTGTTTAACTTATGCCACAAATAATCAAGTAATACTACTAAAGCAAATAAACTTCATATAACACGCGCTTTACAATTACTGCTTAACTAATGCCTACTAAGAATCAAATGATAATATACTGAGTGGCAAAAGTTACGCAAAAATGTATGAAGATGTGGTATTCAGATTTTTTGATCGATAGAGAAAATCAAATGTGCTTAGTTTTTCCTTATATGCGCTTTGTAAAAAAAAATAGGCAAAATTGATTTTCGCCATAGAACACAAATCTGAAAACAATATCTCTAGATTTGCTATAAAATAATGAATTTTGTGCTAAGAGATAATTTAAGGTTGAAACGGGGGTAGATACTTAATCACTTTGATTAAGTGATCGCTCGTGGTGCCCTCTCCTGGAATTTCTTGACTGAAGATTCAACTAAACACACTTATAATTAATTAATGACTACCTTAATTTGTTTTGATTTGTTGGCCTATTTCATTATATGGTCATTTTTACTTCCTTCTGTATTTTTATATTTTGAATGTGTTTGTTTAATTTGACCTAAGCTTTTATAGTCATTTACTTTTTGATCTTGTATACATATTGGTATTTTCTTTAGAATATATAATTTTTTAGCACTGAAGAGGCCCTAGTAGCGAAACCTGTTTGCTGTCAATATTATATTATTTGTGTATTGAAAAATGTGAATAACTGTTTTAATATTAGTTTAAATGTTTAGTGTATTGTTCTGTTTGTCTACCTAAGGGTCTTAGAAAAATAAATAAGGACATTATTCAGCTTATTGTAATATCATAAAAGAATATAATGGACGAGCATCAGATCATCATTTGTAATGAAGATACCTGCTAAAAATCAATACTGTTGTCTTTCGCGTTGCAGAAACTCATTCAATCTTGGATTATATTTGCATATTTCGTCCATCCTGACGTTAATATAGGAATTGTGTCTTTGTCCAGCCGAGACAAATATGCATTATAATGTCCTCATTCATAGCATCAGTCAAGACTAGTTTAGCAAGGTATGGATCAAGCAAACCGTCGTTTTGAATGGCATCATGATGCCGGATCCGCCATCTGCTTAGCTTCAATACATCTCTTCAACTTCAGCCCTGCACAAGTCTAGTTTTGATAATGCCCCTCTGCCTCCTTATGTTTCTATTCTTCTTTTATCTCATCTCACTTTAACCAGATGTTTACTATCCATTGTTACCTTTTAAATCTATAAATTGCAGTAGGTAGTGCGTCTGTCTACCACGATTTTTAATGTTGACCTTTTACTCATGAAATACCTGTTGCGTCTATTTAGGTCATAGCTACACATTATCTAACACTAATTCAATATGCCGAATTAAATCTTTGAATATTGCATGCCCTAACTCACAATTGCCAAACGTATACAACTCTTAGTTATAAACACACATAATTAAAATGGTATAAATATGATAAAACTGTTTTTTAACAAATGAAAATGGGTATTAAGTTGGGATATGCTTCCAGCTTAAAGCTTATTTTGGGGGGCAACTGCTATTATTAGCTGCTTCAGTAAAATTAAAGGGACTTCAATAACAATGTTTATGTCATTGTCGCTGTATTTAAGCCTAACGTCAACCGTGTTGGCTATAATTTAGTGTCCTCGTCAGAAGTTGATACATGTTTACGGGTAGAGAGGAGATAATTATATAAACGGAATGGTGTTTACAATTCAAACGACCATTTAGTCAATTAGTAACATTATGAACTCGACACAGTTCATATACGTACTCTTCGATTGACAGTAAATTCCACCATCTATTTACATTTTTTAAACAAAAATAGCTTACATGACATTCATTATATCATCGACCATTGGTTATTCATACCACATCCAATTTAACTTTATAAACGACCATCGTTCATACGACTAACACTTTAACTCCTCAAATGACATCACTTATATATATATAACAATTCGTCAACTAGTAAGTCAATTTGAAATCATGTAAACGAAAATCGAGAAAGTCATTTACATTTTCCTTCGTCACGTTGCCCATGTTGACAAGATGTTTGATGTTGGACTTATGTAGGAATAGGATTTTAAGTCCACTCTTCGTTTGAACTAAACCTCATGCCAGTGGGTATAATTCTGCCACTTTTTGACAGTTAATGAGTTTCTTACTTAAAACAGGACATCTCAATAGGCTGATCTGAATACATTAGTTTTCACTGTGTTACGGCTCCTGAACAGTGAAGATTAGCTTTGAATTATTAAAAAGGTTAAGTCACATGTCTCCTTTTCCTAAAGCAAAGATTTTTAGTGATGTTTATTTGTTGTCGGATATAGGAAGTTTATTTCCGTATTCCCTAGGACCCTAGGTTCCTAACTAAGTCTATACATCCGCATTTGTCATTCAAATTACTCTTAATGCCGGTCATTGCGACTGAGCTTTATTTTCAGCGAGACGGATTCTCTTGATTATCTTTGTTTAAGAGCTGCACGCTCGATAGCAACGTCCAATGTGGTTAAGACTTATCGGCATCAAGACTGCCAGTATATCAAATTGAATTTGGAATGACTTGGCTCTTTTTGTGTTTTTCTTTACTAAGCTCACGGCTGGGGTAATGTAATTACAATGTAATATTTTAACTGATCTTAAATAAATCATACAACAATAGAACGGACAAGTATCATATAAGCATTGGAAAAAAAACCTGCTAAAAATCAATACTCTTGTCTTTTGTTTTGCAAAATTGCAGTTGATTCCGGATTATACATTCATATTTAGCCTATTCATTAGCTCATATATGAGTTGTGTCTTTGTTCAATCGAGACAATTATGCATTATAATTTCCTCATCCATAGCATCTGCCAAGACAGGAAAACTAGTTAAGCAAGGTATGGATCAAGTAAATCGTCGTTTGGAATGGGATTATGATGCCGGTTTGGTCATCTGTTTAATCAACCTTCCACTAGTCTAGTTTTCATAATGTCCATTTGATTCCTTATATGTCTATTCCCCCTTTATCCCTCTACATTTTACCAGCATTTTTTTCTTGTAGCCTTTTGAAACAGCGTTTTTCTTATTCAAACCCCTTAAATTGAACAACGTGTAAAAAGTGGGCAAGTGGGTATAATTTTGCCAGTTTTTTTTTACAGTTAATGATACTTTTATTTTTAGCAGGACATCTCAATATGGGTTACGAGTTCTACAACGTTCAATATTATATTTGAATTATTAAAAAGTCGAAGGCATATCTTTCCTCTTGTAAAAGTAAACGTGTGTAATTTGATTTGCTGTTGGCTATAGGAAGTGTATTTCCATATTTTGTTTCAAAATGCAATGTTATTAGAAAGTCAAGGTCAGGATGAGCCAGTTGTTTGTTACACAGTTATATTAAATCAGAACATTGTTATTTTGTTTTTATCATCAAATGTCAGAAATAATTATTCTTTTCGTTTGAATGTCAAACATATTTTCAAAAATATTTTTGCTTTTCTATGTCATTAGTTTCTTAGCCTCAGGTGTGAATTTGAAGGAGACGCATGTCTGATTTGTAATAGAATAATTTAAAATACGCTGTTTTAAGACGTGCGAATTATATACAAACGGCTGGAGGAGGGGGGGGGGACTCTTAAGCGCAGTATGGAGTGCGTCTGTTTACCACTCGGATATCCCGGGTCCAATGCTTCGAAGGTACAAACTCGCGTGTTTCGCTCATAGTTTGTAATCTTGAGCTCTTAATCCTGAACTACCCGTCAAGTAATTGCATGCCACCGGATAGAAAGGACGTAGAGCTTTGGCAAACTACTTCCGTGTTCAGAAAAGATCGCCCTGTTCAGGCAGTACTGCTGTACGTCAACCATGACACAGGAAACGTTACCTTATTTGCATTGAAGTAATGAAATAAAGAATAATTCTTTACGGAAGCATACACATTTTATTTATATAAATAGTTTTATAGTCACATCAATTATGAGTTTAATTCTATAACGGTGTAAATATGATTTTTATCATATGTATCTTGAAGATAACTTTAAGTGTTATAATTGAATATATTTTAGATCCCCATTAAAAAGAACACGGATTTGTTATTTTCTAAAAAGCTGTATTCAACTTGACAATGAAGATATAAGCTGGTAAAGTCTTTGGCATTTGTATTGACAGATTGTGTTATTCAATATTTTCACAAGACCGCTCGATTGAGCATTAATTTGTGTAGGGTTGCGTTTCTCTAACCAGGCTCGTAACCAGGATTTTAAAATGGGGGGACAACCTTGATTATTATCAAAAATATTGTTTGAGATTAGTAATACATTCTGCAGCATAGTTATAGACACACATAATTTAAGTAGCACAAATTTATGTATATATAAAATGATTGGTTAGCAAAGTTAAAATGAGAGGAAGAATCCTCCCAACACAGTGTCTCCCTTATAGGTTGATCACAATCTGTAAATATTGTTTTTTGACAGTTTTAAATCATATTTAATTCAAAATTAAGTTTATATATACTTCCAGGCTAAAAACGTTTGTCCGGGCAACTACTAATATTAACTGCTTGAGTTAAATGGCTATCTTTATATTTTTAACTTGACTTTGAACCTTAACGGCAACCGCGCTTATACTTCAGCGTCCTCTGTCAGTCTGAAGGTCGATACATTTTTATGGGCAGAGAGGAGATAATAAATAAAACGGGTTGTATTTAAATTATTAATGACTATTTAGCCAACACGCATCATTAGGGAATTAACACGATCCCCTGTGCGTGGATAGACAGTAAATTCCACTTCGCTCAAGCATGATCAGACAACTTACACGACATCAATTTACACTCTTTGAACTACAATTGATTATTTATACGACATTTAATTTAACTTTTTAAACGACTATCGTTTATACGACTATCAATTTAACACTTCAAACGACCATCGCTAATTTCTAACATTTCGTCAACAAGTTAGTCTATTTAAATATCATGTAAACGACAAACAAGAGAATCATTTACATTGCCATAGTTACGTAGCACATGTTGACTGGTTGTTGGATATATGTATGAAGTAGATTTTTAAGTCCACCTTGGTTTGAACTAAATCTTTTGACAATTGATATATTTCTGCCACGTTTTGACAGCTCATGAGACTTGCATTTAAACGACAATTTACTTGATCCATACCTTGCATCTGAGTGGTTTTTCAATACACTTGTTTTCACTTGGTTTACGGCTCCTGAAAGGTACAAGAGTAGGTTTTAATTATTCAAAAGGCGAAGCTATATCTCTCCTCTTTTCTTTGATAAGTGATGTGTTAGCTTATAACAATTGTGTTTACTACGAAGTGTTTTATTTTAGGTCAGTAAAGCTAGGCATTGAAACACTAAGGACGGAAACTGGGACAAAAGAACTATAATTGTTGTTCTTTGTCCCCATTTTTCGTCCTAAGTGTTTCAATGACTAACTTAACTGACCTAAGTGATGTTTTACTTGTTGTTTGGCATAATAAGTCTATTTCAGTATTCAGTAAAAAATGTAATGTTATTTGCAGATCAAGGTTATAGCGAGCCAGTTGTATAATACATAGTTTATTTTACTCAGAATACCCTACTTTGGTGTACCTGGATTCGATTCTCAGGGGTGCATGATTTGTCATTATTAGTTTCTTAGAGAGTAGACATGAATGTCACACATTCACGGGTGAGATCAGTTATAAAAGTAATGTAATTTTCATGGTTTTATTAAAATGTGATCTAGATTTGATTATTTTGGTTCACATTTAAATAACTTTGGGAATCACGGGTCTACATCATGGAGTTCAGTCTTCCAAGAAACAAATCAATAGAAATATAGTTTTCTATAACTTAGTATGTTTGAGGGTCTTAGGTGCAGAGTAATGTCCTTTTAATATTTGTATAGCGAAAATTGGTTTGTTAGCTTTACCAGAGTCATTTTTATTTGATGACTGAATTTTGCTTCACAATCATGTTTACCTAACGCCTTTGTCCTCATTATGACATTGAACTTAAAATAAGCTTGCAATTCAACACAGACCTAGCAGAAAAGTGTACGGCACCACACATATCTTGCTTAGCTATATCACACTGTTTTATGTGCACATGGATTGAAAGGAAAATAAATGAATAAGATGTATTGTAAATTGTTCTTAACCATATTTTATTTTTACTAATTAAATCGCTTTCAGATAACAACATCCAAAATCATTTGGCATAAATGTAGAAATACACTCAAATAAGATTATAAATAATTTCAAAGAATGAACATCAAAATAAACACTCACAATCACACATACATACACATGCACACACTCACAAGTAACAAATTGGAATAAACACTCATAATAATATTGATATACATATACATTTTTTTGAGAGTCTTGAATCAAAGGTAATCGACATCTAGATTTAGACATACTTCCAAGCTAAAACAATTTTGTCCGGACAGCTGCTATTATTTATTTCTTGGGTAGGTGAAGTGGACGTCAAAAACATCTTAATCCTATTGTCTCTGTCTTTTAACCGTAACAGTTAGAGCTTTGGTTATATAATTCAGTGTACTCTGTCAGATTGTCGATACATTGTTATGAATGAGACGAGATAATGATATTACAGATGGTAGTTAACATTTCAAACGACCAATTAAGCCAACACAAATCCCAACAGAACGCTATATGATACGATCTCATCGATCAACCAAAAAAGACATATAATGTAACTCTTTAAACGACAATTTCTTACTTTAACGCTATTCAATTCAACTCTTTAAACGAACATCGCTCGTACTACACAATACTTAACTCTTTAAATCTTCATCGCTTATTTCTAAAAATTTTATCAACACGATACTCCATTAGAGAAACAATGTAAACGACAAAAGAAAATCATTTACATTCTCACTAGTAACGTAGCACATGTTGACAAGCTGTATGGTTTTGGACTTATGTAAAAACAAAAATAAAAAACCTTTCTTTTAAGGAGAATTAATTCTTATTAAAGTGTTTACATGTGAATACATTTAGATTATATGTGTTCACGTCGTTGGTGTACAGTCGGTTAAATTACTTGTCAAATATTTGGCCTACTTAAGTGACAGTGCGTGAGATCAAGGCTTCTTGTTATTACTTTGCCGCTGGGACATGAAGAAGTCCCAAAATAAAAGAAGGTAATGCCAATCCGAACGTCGAGAAACATTGTTATAGGATAATAAACAGGTGCCACCGAGCAATATTTATTTTGTATAGACGGACGACAACGAATTAGATCCGAGGAGTTTTCTCAAGGCTTTTATAATAAGGCAAAACAACAGCCCAAAGAAAACAGCTACACACAAACACGTGAAGTGGAATGATTTGATCCCCAATACGAAAATCTAGTTAACGGGTAGCATGACAAGGACCTATTGAGGACAGATTATCTGTCTGGCTTAATTCGAGAAATCTTACGTCAGAATTTTGACCATAATACCATTATCTGACCGTTGGTCACTTACACCGTCATTTGTAGCCTGGTGAAGGTCTTACGTCGGTAAAAACAATAATAGAATACGTGTTTTTCCTTAATTGTGAAAAGACCTGTAGGTTTCTAAAACTATCAACATGTTTTATAAAAATATACCAGTACGCGTGAAATGTTATTGTTTTCGTGTTTGATTTAAAGTAATCAATCTACTAAAAGATTCAGAAATTTGGTAACAAAACTTTCAATTGAAACAGTTACTAAGATCAGTGCCAGTGCTTTATAATTCATGTATATCTCAGTACGTGAATGGTACATGATAAATGGTGAATAGTCCAGCACTCCGAATTCAAATCTAATCTATATAACTTGCCCTGAAATTAGTCAAGCAGGGGAAAATGGAATAAGCCTTATTAATTTAAAAGATTTTTAATTAAATTGACCAGAAAATCTCATCTAAAAATAAAAATTCCCAAAGCGTGGTTGATGAGCAAATGGTGTTCGAATCAATTACGTTTTTAGGTCATTTAGATCCCTAAAGGCATAGAAAACAGGTTCGTTATGGAATTGATTGACTACCTCCCCCTCCCAGCGAAACACTTCAATTTGGGGAACTACTCATTCCAGGCCATATGTTAATAGTGTTTATGTTATATTGAATCTGTGATGGGGGAATCGATATGAGGTCATAGTGCCTGACAACAAGAAATACATGAATCATTACACATGTATTATAATTGCTCAAAAAAACATCACTGTTTAAAAAAAGTTATTATTAAATTTGATTGTATTTGTGAAAAAGATGGATATTAATTCAGAACATTTTTTGCACTTTTGCACCAAAGCAATGTCATTATTTTACGCTTTAAATCCCAGAAATAAAATCCGTAATTTCTGGTAACTGTTGTTTATTTGAAAAGCATTCATATCTATTCATGATTTATTTAAGAGTAATTCCTTTGTTGGAAATTAAGAAATAGCTTTTCGTTGTCATTGAGTTTTTCTAAAAATGTGTGTCTCCAGATTCTAGAAAAGCCAATGTGTAGAGCAGGAACTAAGACAAATGAAGGGGTCAGTCTTGGTGATATGACAAACCAAGGACTCGCCTTTTACGTATAGCGGCTAATGCCTTATTTCAGCTCTAATATTTACCTACTATGATCAAGGTATTGTGTTGAGCCACCCCGACGGACATTCAATAGCCACAGACGAAGGTCGATCGGGGCAATAAAAGCTAAAATGAAACTGTTGTTATTGCTGGGACTCTTGTCGTTGGTTCTCTAGACTGACCAAGTTATAGTTTGTTTTATCGCCAATGACGCGGAGTGTCAGTTCTGTAAGCTACTAAAAGGGAGATAACACTGTGATCTGTCGAGCTGATTTTTGTGATAGGTGTAATAAGAACTATTTCTCGTGCACGGAATATCTTGTTCAAGTTGGTATCAAAAGTGGTGATTGCTAATGTATTATTTTGAGTGACTTAGTGTAAAAGAATATAAATAATATACTCGATACGTATGAGCAGATCCGTTCTTTGAAGAAGCTATATTGTGGTAATTCAATTAATATTTATCGTTAATCGATTTTAATATTTTTCATCGATCGTTTTTTTCAAGAAGACGAGTTTTGGTACCAATTATTTAGATACTTTATTATTCTCAGTTTCAGTTGAGCAGGGTTGTATCAAAAATAGCCGGAAATTACGTCTTGATGATTTCACAGTGGAACGTAACTGAACAACGCCTTGACCAACGAAAAAAATCGTTAAACATTCCACAAATAGTTTATGCTCCAATTGTTCGAAAATTTCGAAATATATTTTCTTGGAGCGATATAGTTTAACTTAAAAGAGATATGAGATAAAAATAATTTGAAATAATAATCTAACAAAAAGGTTGGACTAAACCGAAAAATGCCTTGTTTAACTCATAACCTTTCCAATATAGCACCGTGACCAAATTTAGTATACCATCGTTCGTATAAGAGAACGTGTGATGGACATCTGACCTTATAAAACAAACGTGCAATCAAGGAATAAAGGTTTGGTTATTATATTGGATTTCCTTTTTCATAACAAGAGAAAAGCTTATCTTCAAAATAATTTGTAGTTGAACATGCGATGCACGCGATCACAAAAATTAAAATCATGTTCATTTTCCTATGCATATACTGTTCCCAAATAGAGATAAACAAATTCCAATAAAAGTCCAGAGAAGAAACCATAAAATAATAGTATCTTTAAATAGGGACGTATACAGTAATGATCCAATTTGTGAAGCTGGTATATTAACAAATCAGTGCAAACGACATTTTCTTTATGCACTATTTATCTGTCACTGTGAAGTATTCTAATATAGGATCGAGGGGTACAACACAAACAACTACTACTAGTTTCATTTACTTTTGATAATATTGCAACCCATTTCCTCCATCCGTCTCCCTCTTTGTTCTAATACTTCACTTGCAAAGTTATTTCTAGATTTTAGGGGTGGAAATGGCCAGCAATTTTGCAATACTTTCCGCTACATATCGTGTGGAAATAAACCCACAACGACCTCGGGGCAAAGTGTTCACATTGGATGCGAGCTGCCCCGTATTTGAATCTGACATATATTTACTGTCATTCACCACAGACTTGGTCCTTCGTTGCGTCGCTTATGAGCATTTAATAATAATTTATTGATTTGCGAAGAAGTCTCACTCCATATATGGTGTCCTAGACTAATTTATGAACACAAAGACAAGCTTACGTCATATTTTCTACCTAAGAAATGTCATTTTCAAACTATATTTTCCATGTCATTACCTGCATCAAGTCCAACTTATCTTAATTATAAACTAGGGTCATCCTCCCCACCTAATATATATTATGCAAGTGATTTACTAGGAATTAACACACAAAAAAGAAATAATTTGTACAAGTGATCTTTTGATTATGCGGTCTTATTCTCTACACTCCTAAGTTTTTGTTTTCTTATACTTAGTACACCAAGACACTATCCCTATTTTATAATTCAATACGTTATTGACATTCTGGTCATGAAATTATAATAGAAAATAGGTCTACAGCAGCGACAATTATCTGGAAAAATAAAAAATAAAACAGTTTATAGGTCATAAGGTAATATACTGCAAAGCCAACTTAATAACTTGAATTATAGCAGACACAAACTTGACACTGGCAGACGTCGGGAGATGATTATATTGACAATTATATCACGTGACTCGATTCAACCCATGTTGACATAAAATCAATTCATCCTATATTGTCACATCATAGTTTATGCAAACAACAGAGTTTGTTGTGTCATAACTGATTCGTGATGCCACTTTTGATGTTTTATTGTTCGTGTCATTGAAGGAAATTTATTATCAACACAAGGAAAAAGAGTATATTTCTATTATAAGTGTTTACGTTAGTGGAAGTGAAAAGTATGAAAAGTATAAAAAGTAAGACAAAAATCCCGCCTCGATCCTCAGAATGTGATAAAGACAAAATAGTAATGCGAAACTTTAAGTTTAGCACGACATGCTTTGATTCCTTTAGTTGTTTTTTTATTTATCGGTATTGAAAAACTTTCTTCGTTACGAATGTTGTCTAGAGAATATTTTTTTAATAGTTCTAATTTTTTAAATGTATTTAGAGATATATTTCATTTTCAAAATGATTTGCAGTGTGTCTGAACTCACTCATACAATATTTTAATTAGTTTTGTAAGATGAGTGAAACATATTCTATGCAACAGTAATATATATATAATATAATTATGTTTTCTCTCTCTGTCATGTGATTTCTTTTGTTCTTTAATTAGTCCCATGAATAATGCGTCAACAACGAATAACGAGATATTAAAAACAACGATACTGAAAAGACGTGTTGACAAGACACTTCACAATAAGGTGAAAAGAACGACATGATAAAAGCCATATTGTTGCGTTGTTTGTATAAACCAGCTGATTTTTCCCGTCAACTGAATTTTAACAAGGAAAATTTCCCAACAGTTTTAAGATAATTTATTTGTGTGATATATTACTGAAACAAAACATAAAAACAAACGAGCATCATTTCTACTTTCTATATAAAGGACAAGGCTGACTCTGTTCAGTCTGTCTATCACTGTGGCGTTTTTG
>JAUUEB010359765.1:0-12426 GCA_032362205.1 Clione limacina
ACAGGCCTGGGATCATGTTACAGATATATTATGAACAATTGCCACTTGGATTGTTTATTTGACTCTTAATTACATTGATTTATAGCTTTTCGTTTGACCCATTTCCGATACATGTTTTACTGTGGTCATACCTTAATGGAGTTACCAAGCGTGCAAAATACAGTATCTACGTACGGGCTATACGATTGCTTTTAAATCCAATGATACGACAGCTCCGTACGTCGATGATAATTTAAACGGTCGCATGGCCAAGGGCATTAAGGGAATCTCCCCTTTGAGATGATTAAATGGACACAATCCAAGTTGTCCCCCATTTTCAAAATCATGTCTATCATTATATTCGTCTCCCTTCTAAAAGTCAGAGCATATTACTTTGTTTGAAATTGTTCATTTGGCATTCTTTTAAACTAAAAAGATAATGGCAAATCCATTTTGTCAATAAATATCTATCGTTATTTTTTGTCTCTTAAATCACGGCGTAATTATCTTTTTATTGAACACTGTACTAAAATAGGATGTCAATCAGATTTGAACACACAACTGCAGATTTGTCTTCCAAAACTTACATAAAATAATGAAACATGATCTTTTAACCATCACTACCTCGAGAGATGAAGTTAAAATGACTTTAAGCATCGAGTGATATAAACAAAGACTTCATATGAACAATATCAACAATATTCTTCTCAGCTTCGTGGTGCTAAGGTGTATTTGATAATAACAAAGCGTGGCATAACAATGTTTACAATATACAAAAACGTAATAAAAAACATTGGCAGTACATAATTTGAGACAACAGATAATGATTTCTAAAATTCGCCCTTATATTGTTCACAATATTGACATTCTATCCAACAGAGGAGCTAAAATTGATTAATTTCGTCCATGTCGGAAACCAACTCTTAATAGCATTACACTAAGGATTTGATGACTCAACGTATTAGGTACCCTACTGTTGATTGGTTTTCACATGTTGATTATCTAAGAATTAAGGTGGAATGATAGGAGGTTTTCGACTGATAGAAATAGTCAAAAACGTACAGCACACAGTAAAAAATTTGCGCACCCCTCTTTCAAAATGCATGCTCATGTGAAAATATAGAAAATATATGATTGCATTTGCACGGCTTTTCTCCTAATTTCTTGAGCATAAGATGTTCCTCGTAAGATGGGTTTCCAAATATCACTGTTTAGAAGGTATATATACTTATATTTCAGAATGTCTGTTAAAATTATGTATAAATCCTCAAATAACATAAAAGTAGGGATGCACTTCTTATCTACTGCTGACTTGAATTACCAAACTTATCGAGGATATGACGTCATTCTAAAGAAGCTTTTTTAGATTAGTCGAAGTTGCCATAGGTACTAAGGGAATTCCATCAAACTAGTTCACTATAGGTCCCGAGCTACTGAATTCATCTTGTGAACACGGAACAGAAATTTGCGTGTGATGAAAAGAATAATTTCTGTGGTAGTTCCGGGGCGAAACCTTGTCCTTATAATTCCAGACAAAGTGCGCAACGAATGTGTTACGTTTTAATGAACGGAATCAAATCGAAAGCTCAATTTGTTTCTCGCAAATGACGTCATATTCGGGTTTGTAGTAAGTAAGGAATGCATCCCTACTTTTATGTGAATAAAACTTTATACATTATCTTAACATGAGTTATAATATATTATCATTATCAAATACAATCATTAGTTGTATCTACTTTCTTATGAGTATGAACTTTGAAAAAGGGGTTCGCAGATTTTTGACTGTGAACTGTACGTTTTTGCCTATTTCTATCAGTAGAAAATCCCTATCAGACCACCTCTGGTGTATTATTCACGTCTGCTTGATTTCATAGCTTCGATAATTACAAGAAGAAGTATTAAAATGATTCAGTCGTGTAATCATTTTCTGTGACATGGTATAAATTGTACTTTTAAATACTCAAATATACCTTACAAAAAGGCACCATTATTTCATTAAATCAGATTCATAATGTTTTTTTTTCGGAATTTCCAAGGGTTATGAGATACGTAAAGTAATACTCCAATAATAACGCAAGTCGTTTATACATGACATTTGAAAAGTCGTACTTACCCTTTCTTCGGTAAATATCTTGGTTATCACTTATTTGAATATGACGTTCTTTTAGTATACAAAGAGTATACGAATTTAAAAAAATACCGACTTTAACATACCTCCTTCTTAGTGTTTTGAAAACACTCACAAGATTGTTTTGAGTAAAAGTTGTTTTTCAGAAATGATGGCATTAACAGCGACATTCTAAAGCTAGGTGTAAACCGATAATAAGTATGTAACAAAAAGCTTTATCGTAAACATATTAAGTTGGTAACATGAAGCAAAAATCATTATATTATTTTTAAAAAAAGGAGACAGCAAGGACATTACAAATCACAGACCAATAAGCCTACTTCCAAACACTTTTAAATTGTTTACTAGACGTATCCAAAATAGAATGGACAAAATATTGTACGAAAATATATAGAGCCAAGAATATAATTTTCCATTTGTATAGGATTTATTGACTATGAGGCTGCATGAACATGTTGCCATATTCAATGCCATGAGAAAAAATTCTCAATGAAACATACATCAGAATACTTGAAAATTCTCAAATAGAAAGAGGAGTATGGCAAGGATACTCAATCTCACCAAAACTCTTCACCGCCTTCATTAAGGACATATTTAAATGCATACCTAAAGAGGGAGTTAATGTGGATGATGAACAAGTTTTAAGATTTGCGGACGATGTTGCTCTTTGCTCTCGAAGTACAAGAATCATGGACAGCCACTAAGTAAACTGAAAAAAGAAAGCAGAAAGTTGCGATTAAGATGCACAGAAGCAAGACAAAATATATTTATAAAGCTATAAAAATAAAGCAAAAATATTTCCCAATGAAACAACAGAACAAGTCAAAAAATAAAAATACCTGGGACAAGTCCAAGACCAAACACTGATAATGAAACAGATGCAAGAATCAGAGCTGAACGGGGCTGCTTTTGAAACCACCCAGATAATTCTCTTATTTCCATCAAGAGATAGGTGTTAAACAAATGTATAATAGAAATGGAAAGAAGAATACTTGGGCTGAAATTGTAAGATAAGGTTACTAAGATTAGAGAAAAGAGAAAAGTGACAGATGTAGTTGAATACGTATCGAGACAGAAATCGAAATGGGATAGCCACATCGGAAGAATGAAAAATATCCAATGGACAAAGCTATATACAGAATGGCACCCATAGACTTCACAGATTCGGGACGACCAAAAATGAGATTATATATATTATTGTAAAGGGCTACGTTCAGCAGTGGATGGACGATGCTTAACAAGGTTACAAGGATTATTTTGAAATCATGTTATAAATGCTTTTGATATTGATACTATTTTAACAAGTAATCAACACCATTTGGTTTAAAATAATAATTTCACCCTTTAACCTTATTGTATAGGTTTATTTGTGAACTGATATTAACTCTATATAGATACCACCAATTCATGATTCACTAACTCCCTCTTTCATAATAAAAGACATTATATGTGTTTCAGTAATGATATACACAGAACTACAGTATGAGAAACATATATACGATTTGATTCTGAAACCGTGTTTTTAATCTTGAGCTAGCTATGAACCTCGATCTAGATGAATGTTTTTAGACATTGTCTGCATTGTACCATATACCCTAGCATCTGAAAATGATATTCCAACACTCGTCGCATTGTCTACCACCAGAGTGCTATTTGTAGCTGTTCATTTACTTTCATCTTTCACGGCTTCCCTGGGGGTTATTTTCTTGAAATAGGAGAAATAATCATCGGTATTTTGATGTACCCTCATTACCCCGAACATGAAGTAAGTGTGAAGCTTATTCTTCGACCTGTTCATATCCACAAATGCCAAACAAATCTAATTACGTGCACCCAAAAACTGTACTGCAATCTGTGATAATGTACAATTTATTTGAAAATAGTTCATATTTACGTCAATCTTCAAAATTGAAATTGAATATTTCTTTAATTTTTTGTTTTATTTTGCACATCCGCTTAAAACTCAGACAAAATCAACGTGGTCAAGATGAATGTAAAAGACCGAGCGTACATTGATGACCGATTTACACGCTCATGTTTAACATATTATGATTCCCTTCATCGAACGGTGGCCTCAATCCTGTGTCAAAGGTACCCTGTTACTTAGACAGAAAGAGTTACAGTTGGAAATACATGTTGTAAAAATTGAATAATTGTAAATGAATGCAAAATAACCAAAGCAAAGTATATGAGACAAATCTTGTTTGGAAATGAATAGAATATATTATCACTAGACCTCCACAGAGAAACAGTTTGGCTAGAAGGGACACCTCCACTCACGAACTCTTACGACTGCGGGGATAAACCTAATAAATCGTGTGATTTGATCCTTGCTGCAGGTATCAAAGAGAACTGATGTGAGGTGGTGTACGCCAATTTTATTTTTGTAAAGTTTTGCCGAACCCATGTTTTCCAACACCTCTCAATGGATCATCAGCTGAGTGATGGGTGATCACTTGACTCTTACGTGTACCCTTTATTCTCCTTCCCTCTCCTTTACTTTAAATCTATTTACACCGCTTTTTGTTAAAAAATGTTTTGAAAGTATACTCATTTACACTGAACCAAACAAACTCAGTTTGTCTTGATGTTGAAGTGGACAATTATTGGCAATGAACAGTGAAGACGCAAATTAATGTCAGATGAAACAAATCTAAAAAAGTGCTAAGTTTCAGTTAAAAAATAGACATGCATAATTTAATTAAATCCTCGGCTCTAAAACAGAGACTAAGAGTGTTATTGTCAACATTAATTGACTAACAAAACATATATAACTACGGCATGTTCCAAATTTACTCCAGACTTGAAACAACAAGGTAAAAAGCTCAAAGGTGTAGATATCTCTCGCCTGAAAATCATGATACTTGAAACAGAACTTGTTGTTTTATTAAATTTATTCTATGCACGTAGTTCAAATTCCGACTGCACGTGTTTTGAAGAACAGCAAATTAAAAACAACGAATATCTTGAGCATGAGTATTATTTCAAGCCTTAATTTAGATAGATGTTTTTCTTTTTTAGTGTACGCCAGAGTTTCTTGAACGGTACGTAAAGTAACTGTTTTACTTGTCTTTGAACGGTACGTAAAGTAACTGTTTTACTTGTCTTTGAACTAAAAACAAATTGTACCACTTCAATTCAGAATAATGCGGGGGTACACAACATGGTCACACATCCTTGAGCTGCGATTAAAGAAGCTGTGAAGCAATTGTACTTTTAAAACGTCAGATTCCCATTTGGTCGATCATACCATTTATTAACACCAAATGATACGTGAACGAATTTGTGCTGCCGTGTAAACGAGCTTGAAGGGTGGATAAGACATCCTATCAAGCTTAATATCTTTAAAGTAGCATTACTCTTCAGTATCTTTAGGTATCTTAATTAATCCAGTGAATATACTTAAAGTTGCAATCTAAAATTCTAATGAAACCTACGTGTTCACCATTGTTCCTTTTAGAAAACTATATGTAAGTTATTTCCTCAACCGCAGGGAAAATAGCGTTATACAATTAGTCGATATATGCTATCATATGTGTTACAAAAGTGCGTAATGCACATTTGTTGCCATTTTCTGTGTGTGAACATCTCGGTTGGTGCATAATCTATGTTTTTGATGACTTATGAAATCTGAGAAACTATGCTGCTTTAATAGTTTTAGGTCGTACATTGCATTTCTTAAGACAATCATAAAATTTTGGAAAAATGCTTGATTAATGTTAGCAGGTTAGCTCGTAGCTTGCCTGCTAAAAAACAGACTTTGTATGTTCATTTTAACGAAGTTCTGTTCAGCAACGTTAATTCAAATAAAGTTACATATTGGAACCTTCAAAATGTAAAATAGTGCGAAACATTCAAATCGAAAATAAATATGACAAAAGATGAATTATTTGTGCTAAAATGGTCAAGATATAATATCCGCATTTCCTATAAAGCTCAATATTGGGAGCACCAACGTGAATCGTGGCTGACAGAAATGTTCTGACTCATGACCGGCAATAATGATATTAGTTTTTGCCAGTTCTGACTGGCGTGGTGTGCAATGATTGATAGACAGTTGCCAGTGACAATGTTTTGAAGGAATGGCTTTGGTTTCTTGATTTATTTCTATATTAATATGTCACGGCCCATTTTCACTGTTGTGGTAGAGTAGTTTGGTGGAATACTTGAACAGAGTAGAGCAGTTGGACATTTTCAACTACTCGAGTAGAGTAGAGTAGCTACTAAAAATCTAAGGGTAGCCACTTGAGTAGACTAGCTACTCGAGTAGTTTTCGAGTAGTCACAAAAATAGTTATCATTAAATGAACTAATCCAAATGTTTAAAACTGAAAGATTACTGCATTATTTACATTATCATGTAATTAAATTGAAGAAAATTATAAAATGTATTAAACAATTGTGTAAAAAAAAATCTAATTTGGACAAAAATTGACCAGAAATATAACGCAAAAAGGCAATCACTTGATTTTGCCATACTCAAGTAGTATACTACTCTACTCGACCACAACACTGCCAATCTTGTCTGCACGTGTAGGCACGTAGTCATAATTTTGAAGATGAGGGGGATTAATTTGGTTTATGTCAAATCAATGGGCGCGAAGCGGCGGAAAATTGTAAATTGAATTAAAATGGTGTCAATTTTTGGTCTCAAATGGGGCGGGGGCATTCCCCATGTTCCCTTGGCTATTCGTCTGTGCATGTGCTTCTTTTTTGCACAATTTATTCGGTATGTTATGTAAGTAAAAAGTCAAGTTGTGCCCCGTGCTCGTATTGAAGCATTGTACAATCAGGAGTAAAAGTTACATCGCCGCCTTGACTTTCACTTTGTCTAAATAGGTTAGGAGTCTACGGGGGAATGACACATACAAATTCCGATCAAGCCGAGACTAGAAACCGAGGTGTCCGGGTGGTGAGTATTTTAACATACTTTTTAAAGCAGTTCTATGTCATTTCTTACGTGATAGAAATGGCTTTATAGTCATACCTAAATAAGACATTATTCATGTTCCTGTTTATTCTAGAGGGTGTAACAAACGTTTAAGGTGATCCTGCGAATTTGTGTTTTGTTTCCATCTTTTGGTAGAATGCAGGGGTTATCTAGAATTTTGGGGGATATTGGCGATAAACGAACAGACAGAGGCAGTTTTTGAAAGAGGGTGAATTGGCCTAGGACAAGTTCCTGTAGGAGAGTCCCCTTCTAGATGTTGATTACACACTTTTTACAGATATCCCGCCAATTTTTGTTTTGTTTTCTTATTTTCGTATCTTGATTTCAAGATCAGGGAAGGGGACATTGTGGCCCGAAGCGCTAATACCAAGGGTGCGGAAAAGTTTAAATAACATTGATAAATGGGAAACCTAAAGGCAAATATATTTTGAGGGTGAGACATACACATCAGAAGTTCATACTAGGGGATGTAAGCAACTATTTATTCTAGATGGTGGTGACACATTTTTTTTACGTAGACTCACTGAATATCTGCTTTGTTTAATTTTTTTGGTACAACGAACGAGCAAATAGCGGATTTTCAAATTTGGCGGAGAGGAGCATATTTGTGCAAAGCGCCAATACCTGAGTTTGCCTAAAGAGTGGGCGGAGGAAGTGATTTTTAAATAATATTCATAATTGGAAAACCTTTGTGCAAAAGTCGGCCTTGAAATTATAATCCGAATGAAAACGCCTGTGTTGTATAAAGGTCGATATAAGGTATACTTTTTTGGCAAGTAGATATAGGAAATTACAGCATTTGAATATTCAGAACTAATCCTACGCCTCAATCAAAGGTATATTTATAACAGCTTTTATTGTACTCAGAATTACCTAAATATTCACCACGAAAGCGAATCTAGGTGTTTTTTTTTCGTACACATTGTTTTCATTATTGAATATAAGAACGTTTTCAAACAAAGTTATTCCAGTATACTGGAATAACAAACCAAACAATATAGCAAGTATGCTACCAAATACACACACAAGAACTTGGTATTGAAATATCAATGATGGTGTCCAGGGTTATAGAGCCAGACATTTACGGTGGAGGGTATGATGTTATAAGCCGAATAGCTAAGTAAGCTAAATAGTGCACTTCAAGGCAACTTTGTGGTCCGGTAGGTGACATGCATCCCCCATTCCCTCGCTTCATACCTGATTGTATCATAAAGTTTTTTTTGTTATCTCATTTTTTTAAAATCTAATTTTGGTTCTAAATCGTTCTACGCGTTCAATATTTTCTTATCTTTTCGTTCACGCAATATCCGTATCTATTCCTTACTTCTTTTATCAAATGCTACATTGTCAGGAACTTATCATAAGCCAGCTTCTTAACTCAAAAATGTATAAGATATGCACAACTGCTGCTTACTTGAATAATTGAAATTGATCATTTGAATTCGAATAGTTTAAAATGGTTACGCTACATAAAATGATCGTCGTCTTATAGATATAAGACGACGATCATTTTATGTAGCGTAACTTGACATGAATCTGTTCAGGTGAACCAAAGCATGCCACACTTAAATAAGTGGGTTAATGGCAATAAACATTATTTATTATTGCAGTCTGCGTATGATAATATGATTACTCCCTCTTTGATTCAATTAGCACAGTATGCGCCGATGAACATTGTTTTGTTTTCAAAGAAACTATGTGTGACTTAAAATTCTAGATAAAATGGCTTGGTATTGGAACAGACTCAACGGTTCTCTTAGAATAGTAGAAGCAAGACATGTTTAATTATATATAGTTCTCACCTACATTAAGTATGTTAAGAATGAATATGAATTCATTAACATAGTATGTACCTATATGCTGCACGATGATAATACGACTTGGTGGTCTTTGCATTTCTCCTCTATCTAATAGTTTCAATTATGAAATAGGACACTCATAAAACAATCTCTTAAAGCTAAAAGAAGATGCAGAAGCTCTCAAAGAGATTCCCCTCCCATGACGTATAGCTATTTTACAGCAGTAAGGTAAATTTACTTAGAGTAATGGGCAAAGATAAGCAAAGATAAAATACAGCTATTCCCAGGGAGCAGACAGATATTGGAGTAACCCAAATCTCAACTGTAAGGTGTGAATCAGACAAGACAGTGACAAGTATTTATTATAGACACAAGGACGTCAAAGACAATCCGCAATGCCATTCATAAGCCTGATCATTACATTATGACCTTTTCATGCCTTCCTTTATCTATTTCTAAGTGTCTCATTTAACGTAATTTAATTCGTATTGTTTATGTTCTTCATTCATCTTCGTTCTTATTCCGCTAAGGTGTCTTCTTCTGGAGCGAAAGGTTGGATGTTTTAATCCCAGTCGTGACACACCAAAGACTTTACAATTTTAGCAGCGGTAGTCTATTGTTTGGTATCTAGAAATACATGCTAAGACTGGTGGACAAGGTGTCAGTAAACTGAGACTTGGTAAAACATACGATCATTTCTACATCTTACATCGTCTGTGTATCAGCACGTTAATTGCGTCTAAAATATACATACGTTGACTTTCCCGGTAAACATCTCATTTTCAGTAAATTTAACTGCATGCAAATAAAATTAAAATTTTAATTATGTAATCAGTAGTCGAATCTGTATTCTTTAGGCATACAACATATGGGGTTATTTGTCATCGGTTTCATGGGCTTAATTACCGAATAATGCCTTTGTCTTATAAAAGTCTTATTTTATAATTGCCTACTAGACTTTGGTAGGCTCGTCTAATGGTTATTTGATAATTCATAATATTCTTTGCTCATCACCCCAGCAAAAAGCAGGACTTAAAAAATCCCTAAATACCTAAGGCACTAACCTTTGGGGGTCTCTACAGTTTTCATTTATGTTGCTTGTTAAAATAATTTAAAAAACGATAATATGTTTAAATGGCATCTCCCGAGCAATGACTGTTTTTTTAAAAACGGATGTTCAAACACAGTCCTTCTTTTATTGCACACCAGCATGAACATTTTTACACGGAAAGTAATTTTCTTCTTTTGCTGAGCTGATTCCTAGAGGTGTTTACAACTTTTGAACTAATACTATTTTTTGAAGAAAGTTTGAGTTTTTCAATGTCACTTTTGAACATTTGTGTTGATAAAATTGCAATGAGAGGTAGCGTAACGATCAAATCGACGAAGGGTGGAAAGCGCCTGGGGTTTGAAAGGCGGTTTCCTACAAGAGGAGAGTATTTTAAGTACTTTTAACTGATATTCAAGAGGAAAAATTGATTTTTCTAGAATCATTAATAAATGTGATCAGACTTTCCAAGCGTGCTATAAGTATAATCTCTTCAAACTGTCTTTACTGCTGTTTCAAAATTGTATAATACGCTTCCAAAGCTTTACAATTAATCAACAGAGGAGCTCATTATAACTCTCAAGCAGACTTTTGCACTATGTCATAAAAGACAAATATAACTGAACATTTGTAAAATAAAAACAGACTGCTCAAACAAAAAGTTAAAAAAATAACTATAAAGTCAAGACCATTCAGTAATATCTCAAGATGGCTATCAACAAGGTCTGGCTGATATGATCGTCTCGAACCAAAAGTCAGAATCCAGTACTTTTATGTGAAAGGTTTATTCCAGGACAAATATCCATCAGTTCCATATCGTAAAGGATTAGACTCATAGAGTCATTTTTGTCACTATGATGATTCAAAGTATTTTTTAAAATACAAAAAAATTGCCCCCAAGTACGACTGTACTACTTTCTTCCAAAACGCCTACAGAAATAATGAAATATGATTATGCTGCCAAAACCCACCCGAGAACTGACGTAACTATGATATTAAGCAATGAGTTCAATACACAAAGACTTCATATGAAATATATCAGCAGCACATTTCCAAGTTTTGTGATAAAAAGGTGTGTTTAATAGTAACCACGTGTGCTATAAACATGTTTACGATATAATGAAAAGAAAAATGGCAGTATATCATTTGATAAAACAGATCATTATTTCTAAAATTCACACTAATGTTGTTCAAAGTATTGACATTCGATCCAACAGAAAAGCTGGAATTGATTAATTTCGTCTATGTCAGACACCAACTCTTTATAGCATTACACTAGGGATTTTTATGACTCTACGTTTAATGTAGAATTATAGCTTGTTTTCTCTTCTTAATTATCTAAGACCTGATGTATTATTCATATTAGCTTGATTTCATAGCTTTTATAATTACAGGAACAAGTATGAAAAAGTCGTGAAATCACATTTTCTTTGTCAGCGTTTAAGTTTTTATCCAGAAATATACCTTGCAAATAGGCATCCTTATTGCATTTATTGATATTAAAATACACTCATTCGGGACGTCCCAGCTTCATAAGCTACTAATTTATATACAAATGTATTATTGTTCAACAAATCTAGTAAATTACTCATCTGTTAACCGTATTATGATGCTGATGAATTATGCTATAGATACTGTTGATATTATTATATCAAGAAATCAACACCATTTGGTTAAGACAAAAAGTTCACCTTTTGCCCGTATTTATATGTTTATTTGTGAATTAATATTACTTCCAATTTGGAACGATTGCATATACGAATTACACAACCGTTTAAAAAGGAAAAAAAACCGAAGGACATGAGGCATTAAAAATGCGATAACACATGTTTTGTATTCCATAATCTACGAATTGCTAATTCTAGGTAGACTATATTAAATTCAGGATTCACCTACCACCTCGCCCCAAAAAATAAAATATATGTGCTTCTATAATTATATACACAGTACCGTATGAGAAACCGGTTGCATGAACAGTTATAGTACATTTTAAGGTGCCCCCTATTTCTTACCTCGGTAATGTGTTGATCGTTTTACATTTAACTTACACGCATTTCTTTGTTATTCTTATTGGTTATTGAAACAAGATCTAACTGACTGTAATACCACATTGTCTGCAAAGGTACTAAGATATTCACCCTGTCTTTTTGTATGGCATTCCAGCGTTCATCGCATTGTCTACAACCAGAGTGCTATTTGTAGCTGTTCAGTTTTTAATTAAACTCTCTTGCTCTCGTTCTGACAGTTATATTCTTGAATTAGGAGACATAATCATCGGTCAAGCTAGTCTTGTCTATGTGGTATTCTAATACTTAAGAAGGATGATTTTAAATCATTTCTTCATTCTCTGTCAGCGTTACCTTTTTATGAAAAAAAACCCACACATTAACGTTATTAGGAGAGATAACATTTCATAGAACTTACCTTAGGGAGAATTAATAAAATATGCAGGAAGAAATCTATAAGAAAGGGAAGTAAGAAATATGTCAATGTTGGGGGGGGGGGGGGGGGGTAGTTAAATT
>JAUUEB010359876.1:267-12423 GCA_032362205.1 Clione limacina
CCCCCATTTTCTCTAGTTATCTCATCTTGGTAATCTATAATGTCCTGCATGGACATCACTTTCTTAGTAGAACAAGTCATAAAAGTAGTGAACACTGAGACCCTACAATCGAAGAAAGCGCTTAATCAATAAAATCTTATCGCGATAATACTTCGTCCAGATTGCGCCCATTCCCCTTTGATGAAAGATTTACAAAGGCATGACGAAAACTTGCACCCTATTAGGGCTGTGTTTTAATTTTGTTTGTTACTCGTGTTGACAGATTTTTCGGTTAAAGCCTAAGAATTCTTTCGATTTCTCTGTATTCTATTTCAACTTTGACGGACAATCCATACAAACATAACTAGAGAATAATTGTGTGCCTTCTCCATTAATTTGATATAGGTATTTTTCACATATACGTAAAAAATATGCACTTCTGACCGACCCCCCCCCCCTTATTTCGTCATAATTTCTGTATGAATTAATATTATAAAAAACAGCGTCATCATTTGCCAGACCCCGTCTCTCCCCTTTTGTCACATGGTGATTTGACACTCAATGGAATATAATGTAAAATACTAAAACGCTTAACTTAAAATCGTATAATGTACCAATTAAGACCAAAAGCATTTGAAATACCCCTTTTGTATGTAAGTTTTCATATGCTAAAAGTTCAGCCAAATCCAGCCACGGACTTTGGAGATAATAGTCACGCAAGCATACAATTATACAGTTCAATGTGACTACTTGGACTTAACTGGCACTTGTGTCAACCAGCTGGATGGTGGGCAAGCTCGACCTCGAAAGTGGAGGGTTGGGATCAGAGTGTGAGTCGCCGCAGCTTTTAGTGTAAGTGGGAGGTTGAATGCATCCAGGACTTAAACCACAGTGGTGTATCAGTTACGTAGCTCATTACTTTCCAACCATCAGTCTCGGCATTGTTCTTTTGCCGGTGGGCTCTGCATTTTTGCAACATAGAATGGTACACCCCAGGTCACAAGCAACGCACAAATGATTGTCAATTACCGGAGCATTCCGGAGCCTGGTAGTCTTTAAAGAGGCTATCGCTCACGATTTTGATTTGTGTCAGGTGGCGTGAAAGCTGCTGAGGATGACACTGGAATATAGCATGTGATGCATGCTCCTGGGCCACTACATCTTGTGTTAAGACGGTCCAGGTCACTTAGGGTAACCTAAGTTTATATAGCAACACAAATTTGCCTTGTCTTCATAAGAAAAGTTTTGAAACAACCTCTGGCATTTGCAATGTCCAAATTTCAGCGACCCTTTAGAATATTTTGCTATCAAGGCCCGAGAATGCACAATTTATATGAATGCAGTTTTACGAATTTCCCATTCGCTTATTCATTTAAGTGCGTTCTCGGACATCCAAATGTGTTGCAAATTATAATATAGATGTCCAGTACATACGTTAATGCCCGCAATCTCTGATTGTAAACTTCTTCGTTCTTACGTAATAATTCAGATGATGATATGGCCCAAAACGTTAGATATCTTCAATTGGTAAAGTGTAAAATAAATGTGTAAAAATAAAAAAAGTAATCAACAGGATTCAATGCTGATTTTAAAGTCACAGTAATTACACAGAACTCCTAAAACACGCACCTATTCAACAACAAGACCTACAACATTTGTTTCAACACTTGACAAATTTGACAACTGTTATCAAAGATCACGGCTTGTTGCTGGTACTACAGGGTATGTGCCTGTACCATTCTTGAGTGAGGTGTAAAGCATTGCCTTTGGAAAATGACTAACATTTTGATAGCCCCCAGGTTTATTACAAGTCATAATCACGAGTTATCTATAATGAAGACGTTACATCTCCGTATGCACGAGTTTATAGTAGGCGGTGTACCCATGTGAATATTTTTCGTCTCGACTGAAGCCTCCAAGCAAAAAGATTACTAGCAGGGTTTTTGCTACTAAGCCTCCATTCCATTGACCAACCGGACATAGTAAATTAGTGCTTCTACGCTTAAAAAGAATTACCCCCACTTACCCGACACATTTCCCCCTCTTTGTCCCATCATGAGTATATATTTAAATAAGAAAAAAAAATAATATTTCTCATACTGTGATTAAGGATTTTTGAAATGTTGTAGGCCCTTGAGGGTTGGGCTGCAGGTATTAAGCCCCACCCAACCCTATGCCCCTGTGCTCCGGCTCCAGGTCCCTTCCTGGGTGCTTTCAAAGAAAGATATGAAACATAATCAAATAACCTTCTCTGGCAAATCAACCAAATCGAATTGCAATTATATGATTAGATTAAGGGCCTTTATTTGCATACAATAAAATGAAAATTTGTGGTTAGTTTGCTGAAATATTTGTATGCAATGGAATAACAGCCACACGTTGGGCTCAAACGACCTGTAACTTTAGCAATGTGTTTTTAGATAAAACCAGATGTTCAGTTAAGCTTTTGGAGCAATTTGATTAACTGTAAAAATGTTGTTAGCTTTAAGTTTTTTCTATATATTCTCAGTAACCGCGCCGCGAATCAAAACTTCAATATGGACAAACATGCATGCACCATTTCTGGACGCACTTAATACTCGGCCGCAAATTCAATGAACAGAATTTTTTCTTTTCATATTAATAGACGATGTTAACACCAGCTTTTAAAAAAGTTCAAACTACCGGGCAAGACCGAGTACTTCAGCCACTAGCTACTCCTATATTCTTAAATAGGTAATTTAAAATGAACATGACCGAAGTTAGCTATTAGGAGGATGTTTAACGCCCGCGGGTGGCACGACATTTGTTCGTTCGGTGCCGGTTTTACTGATTGGAGCCGGAAAAAATTGATGTTTTGAGCCTGAGTCTGGAGCTGGAGCCGGACAATTTTGACTCCTGCTCCGTTACCCTGCTGAGGAGAGGTATCCAGAATTTTTCAACGTGCTCTGTATATGATGTTAATATTTTTTTACGTGAAAAAAACACCAAAATGGCGGATTCCACTCTAAAGAAGGTTCAATTTAAATCTTCTGCGTAACTTCTTGTCGGTAAAAGATAATATTATGTGTTTGGAGTCAGCTAACTTATCCAACAACCGTACGGAAAAGGCAAAGTCTTTGAGTTCACCAATGAAAAAACGATAAAAACACGCGTACGCCCCAAAAAAACCCCGCATATAGCAACGAGACTCTATTTTTACAACTATTTAATGCGATTGTTATATTATACATTCCAACTTTGCCCTTGATAATGTTTAAAAATGATGATGTGTTGATGAATAACTGTTCACAGTTCTAGCACAAGCTTGGTGCTTCTTTTATAGACAGGTAGATATGATGCAATGCCAGATCAGCATTTCAAGATGTCAATAAAGTTTTGCTTTTTCAAGAAGCCGAAGGAAAATCAGTAAGTAAACAATGATGCCTTTTTGCTAGACGATAATGATAACTATGACGTTTTTACATAGATAGACTATATCCACCTACAACTCTTATATTGATAAAAACGTTTCAACCAAGAACAAACAGATCGACTAAAACGCGGAGGGAAAAATAGATTTTATTTTTCCAAAGTGCAAATCAATTTTCTTCCAGACAATATTTTGCGCCAAAGTAAGCATTTTCTTTTCTTTCTAGTTTTAGCAAATAATAATATAGGAACAAGGAAGTCACGAAGCAAACAAGCGATCTTTTATGTGACGATGAATGGCATTTACAAGACCAGGGGCGTATCCAAGTTCCTGAAGGGGAAGGGGGACTGAAAATCTCACCCGACTCAAATGACTTCTTTCCATCATTTAAAAAAAGTAAATTCCTTATAATGCGCTCAGGGAAAGAGTATAGACAAACAACATCAGACAATCTTAGAACTATTTATTTTTTCTAGACTAGACAAATTAAGAACGTAATAGAGAATGAGATATATCTCAGCAAACTTGGCCGACATATTTACAAATTGTTTGTTGTTTGTTTTGCCAGTTATTATTATCCAATGTCAAGTGTTCTTACTGACTAAATATGAGATATATATAGACGGTGTGCAAAATAGAATCGAATGGGATATGGCTGATTTTTGCTGATTTTTTTCATTATTGAAAAGAAACGCCAAAGCCTTTGAGTTCAATAATGAAAAAACTCAGCAATAATCATATTAATCACCGAGCGTCTTTTTTACTCACTGTCTAATGTGATTGTTATTCAAATCGTTTCAATTAGGCACTTTTTTTCTGGGTGACAATACACTATGCAAACATGACAAAAAGGGCTATCGTTAACGTCCGTAATCCATCGTAAAATCGAACATGAATATTAGAACCACGAGGTGACACAAAAATAACTCAAAACAAAGTTACGACATTTAAGAAACATTGTCAATCAAACTAATTCCTTAATTACTAGAATATTAATTCCAATACGTTTAGATACGACTGAAAAAAAGAAGCAAAATAAAGTTAAGATTCTTATTTTCTCCTTAGTTTGAAAACTGTCCTCCTTAATCTACCTTCCCCACCCTATGCCTTAGCCACCGATATCGTTCACACCATAACAGCATTTCTAGGTTACGATCATTCACTGCATATTACATTTATTTAGACTTAATAGAAGTCTTGTGGTTAAATTTTTTTTTGACGGGAAAGAAAGAGACATTGTGTGATTTTGGATTATTTTTTTATATTTTATTTCTGTTTTGGTCTTTTATCTCATACTTAACATGTCCTTTTATCATTGATTAAATGACAACATAATGTTTCAATCCAAATTTGTTTTGTCCTCCTTAAACTTTCCTTTCTCAAGCACACTTTCATAAAAAAGTTGTCTTATTGATCATATTAGTTTTATGAAGTCTATTAGAGTTATTACTTTAGGTTGACATGTGTTTATGCCCACTCCATATATTATATCGTGACCTTTCATTTCATTGGCCAGATACTTAAACATTTAATGAGATGATAACTTGGTATTATCAATGCTCTAAAAGTCCAGTCTGTGAGGAATAACGGGCAGTGAGGAATAACGGGCAGTGAGGAATAACGGGCAGTGAGGAATAACGGGCGGTGAGGAATAACGGGCAGTGAGGAATAACGGGCAGGGAAGAATAACGGGCAGTGAGGAATAACGGGCAGTGAGGAATAACGGGCAGTGAGGAATAACGGGCAGTAAGGAATAACGGGCAGTGAGGAATAACGAGCAGTGAGGAATAACGGGCAGTGAGGAATAACGGGCAGTGAGGAATAACGGGTCTAAGAGAATAACAATATCGGATATTCTTTTACAAAGTTATGTATATATATGGCTGATCAACGTTTTGGCACTATATAATAGTATGATTTGGCAATTTATAAAGCGTGTCTCATATGTATGTAAACGTCGTTTTCCGACAGACGGGCAGGTTTAATACTTTCAATCTCAAAAAGGAGATTGGTAGCAGTTTCATATTTATTAAAGAATTTGTATTTTAAATTGTGCATTGTGAAATCTTTATTGCAGCATAACAGGCACACAATTCAAAGATGTGATACCCTTGAAGTAGTGAGAAATATTGATCAAGTCAGTGCCGTTTCTACCCTATAGGCGGACTAGGCGGCCGCCTAGGGCCCCGCGCCTATGGGGGGCTCGCGCAGCATTGCACTTCATAGCGATTGTTGTGAACATTTAACAACTTAGTTTTGTTATGTATTGAATTACGACTTTTCAAAAACAAATACGCAATAAATGATCTTTTTGAGGATGAAACACTGCTTTGATAACGTCTTTTAAAAAACTACTGAATCCCAACCCACAAGTATCAAATTGATTGGTATTTGTGGCCCCGCAAAAAATCTCCGCCTAGGGCCCCGTGCATGCTAAGAAAGGCCCTGCTTCCTATAAAGAATGAAGATGAAGGCTGAATGCTTTATGATGATTGATTTATAACCTGTCTTAAAGGATGCATCTAGAAACCTGTATGGATGATAATAATAATACATATATAATAATGTACATCATCATATCTATCTAATAACGAACCCCTATTCATAGTGCACCGATCCGTACACATATCAACTTGTCTACTGAACTTTTATTCAATACTCAAGTATGCCGACTCTGAGTCCTCTAGCATTGGCTCTGAATGTACATGATTTGAATCTGATAGCTTTTTCTAACTTATTGAAGACAAGATATGATTTTTGTTTATGGCTATTCACTTATGAAAATAATAAATGAATAATTCTATGTTTGCATTTCAATCTGTTTTTTCTCCATTAAATGTAATAAAGTCGTCAGTTATTACTTACTTGTTTTGATGAACAAATTCAAAGCTTTTAGAAAATGGATGTTTCCTTTTGTTTTCAATGATTGAGGTTTATGTTTTGTTGTCATGTCATATCATTGCGAACAATTTTTTTCCCCTCAAACCAATAATTAGATGCTCTCAAGGACAAGGCCCGCTGTTGGACCAGGAGCAGCACCTGCTGGGAAAGATGTGAAGAAAAAGAAAAGGATGCCTACAGTCGAAGAATTTTTGGATATGAGAGACTATACAGGAGCAATAACACTTCTTGAGGTAATTTGTGCTTACCACACATTATCTATGTCATGATTTTGAGTAATATAGTTCCGGTGATAAAATGTACCTTTAAACCATGAACTGTTTGCATAAAAGACCTTTGTGCTGTTTGTGGTTAATCAATTTTTCCACATTTGCATACAGTTATTTCTAATTATAATGACGGATTACATTAGAAATAAGAAAAACTTCATGGTGATGAGCAAAACTTTGTTGTAGAAAAAAATTAACAGAAATTAATTGGTTTAGCTATGTCCCTTTGTAAAGGCATTTACACAAACTCAGTCACACTGGAGGACACTGCTCTGGGGTTTGGGTTCCTCACCAACCTAGGTGTCATTGAGTACCAGTGTGTTATTCTACCATTGACACTTTGGGCCCTTCTGTAAAATTTAATCTTAACTATTTAACTACCAAGGTTTTAAAATAAATTGTCAATTTTAGCACTGAATCCACAGATGAAATTGAACCCTTGCTGAGGCCCAATATTGATCTTTGAACTAACTTTGGGCATGCCAATGTAAAGATATAGTAGCGCTTATTTTCCTAAGACTTTGATTTCATCATATTTAAAGCACATCACTTTTCAGTTAGGTATCCTCTGTCATTCAATTCTGAATTGTAAGCTGATTGCTAAAGTGATCTAGGGTGGTAGTTGAATGAGTTAAAGACCTTTTGTGTATCCCTCTTATTCTGAAGTGAAGTTTTTACTTTCTTTTCTCAAACTCGACTTTCTCACTTCAAGCAAAGAAACAATTTTTGGTCTCAATAGAGATGATTTGAAGTCTTCTTTAAAAACACCTAACTTGCTGTCTACATGCCGATTGAAAAATGATAAGGTTGAATACTCCAGACATGTGACATTGGGTGATCTGCAGTTTAAAAGGATTAATGGGAATTTTAAATCAACTTGTTAAATGGTCATAAGACTGTGTTAAAGGGGAAATTATTAAAAGAAAAGATATACATTGGCAGTTTACTGAAGAACAATATTTTTTGGCATAAAACGATTTTCTTTTTTGAAAGAATGATAAGTTTTCTGTCTGGAGACTCTGATATAGATTGTTTATTTGTTAATCTTTCGTTCCTGACCCTTAAAACAAGTGGTTCTATCAAGCGTGTGTATATATAATCTTGTGTGTATTTGGAAGGAAATTAATTTGGTTGTTTGGTAAACTTTCAATTTGATATTTTGTTTTTTGCTAATAAGAGTTGTGTGCATTTTCACAGGAGGAAAGTTTAGAAATTTTTTGCCAAACCATTTTACAATTAAACTTGTGTTGGTGTTTCCTTTCGACCATGAGACTTAGTGATTTTTTAATTTATGTTTACCACCTTCATCATGAATCATCCACAGCCTTCTTATACAAGTTACACTGTATTTGCAAAAGAGTATTCAATGTGAAAGAAAGACTTCTTCTCTGGAATACTCTTTTTCAGTATCTGAATAATAGATTGTTAAAATTCAATGTTGTTTTTTGCAGTTCAGCAGAAACGCAGGTAAAGGTAATGAGGAAACAGACATGTGGATTGCATATTGTGCCTTTCATCTAGGAGATTACAAGCGTGCAATGGAGGTAAGTCTCCGGTTTTTGTTATTGCTTAAATTTTCTCGTTTACATTTTCTTTTAGTTTCAACCATTCAAATTTGGGAAAATCTAACAGCTGTCACAATGAGTTAATATTTTATAATCTCTTTTACAATAAATTTTTGTATTGAGTAAGTATCATAGCTTTAGTATCCATGAGTGCCTTAGTGTGGTTTAGAAATTTGTCTTAGCTGCATTCTCAAAGGAAATAATGTCAAATCTAGTTGGGACTAAATCAACTTTTCTTTGAATTTCTAGTTTGGCAACATTGCACCTTAGCTTGTAAATAATAATTCAAACATGGTGTTCATTCACAGATGGTAATACACTCCAAATTTGAAAATATTTGATATTGGAGTCACTATACATGTCTGTTTTTTAATTTTATAATTGAAATATTTTCAAGTAAGAAAACCAGTGTTTGATGAAAGATCGATGTCATTATGTTTTTTATTTTATCCAGGAATATGAGAGATTGACAAAGAAACAGGGAGTGGAACCAGATGTTTTTCTATATTTGGGTTGCTGTCAGTTTTTCTTGGGGATGTATCCAGAATCTGATGAAAATTCAAAAAAAAGTTTGTTTGAATTTGTTATTATGTTTTCATGTATAATCAATGTCTTTATACTTTTTATTTATTCCAGGAATATGAGAGATTGACAAAGAAACAAGGAGTTAACCCAGATGTTTTTCTTTATCTGGGTTGCTGTCAGTTTTTCTTGGGGATGTATCCTGAATCTGATGAAAATTCACAGAAAAGTTTGTTTGGATTTGTTCTTAAGTTTGTTTTTTATATTTGCACATAATAGATTCAAATGGTTTGACCAGACAATCTTGTACATTTATAATTAAACAGATTTAGTTGCATGCCAATCCTACAGCAGACTGCTGCAACTTTTACCATGGCATAGTTAAAACAGACTGACTTTATTGTGTCAATCTACAGAGGTTAAATAAGTGGGCACTAAATGAGTGTTTCTCTTTCATATTATTGGAAGCTTGTGTTATAAGGAAAGGCAATGGACATCACTGCCCCTGTGTGAGTAAAATAGTGACATGACTTTGTATTTGGCATCAATCCTACCTCCTCCCTTGTGCACACTGCTATGCGCTTGTCACTATTGCATTGTCTCTAAACTTAAATAAAATTGGTGTCAGATTTGAACATGAGAATTAATGGCTCTCTGTAATTTTTAATTTTTCTTTTAGAATCATGGTTGGTTGATGAAAGTTTTAACATTGTATAATATGCAAATGTAATACAATTTAAAAAGATTGTTTTTGGCTTCAGAATCCTCGATTCTGCTAATTTAAGTTCAAAATTCACATTGTGCTTAATATATCTGAATGTGCTCAACTTAACTATTGACATGCTTCCTGTTTTATTTAGTAGTTTAAAGTAGTCTATATGGTTCGTTTATTTTTAATTTAAGTGTATATTTTGATAAATATTCTTTTAATACTCCTTTGTTTTTCTTGAAGAGCACAAATACTATCCTTCAACCTGTATCATCACTCATTTTATATTTTTGTTCTCTCATTATCAGCGGGCCCTAAGGGTAGACTTCAAAACCGCCTTCAGTTCCACTTATCTCACAAATTTGGTGATGAGAGGAGACTAATGAGCTTCCACCAAAACTTGCAAGACATCATCGAAGACCAGCTGTCTTTAGCCTCCATACATTACCTTCGCAGTCACTACCAGGAGGCCATAGATATTTACAAGAGGATCTTGTTAGATAACAGGTAAGAACAGATTAATTTTTTTTTGAATGATCGTGTATACAAAGTGGTCCAGAATGAATGTAAAAATTTTGTGAGCATTTCATTTTGCTAGATTTAAATCTAGATTCATCTCAGTAATACAAAATGATGGTGTATGTATGATTTTTATGGAATGTATTTTTTTCAATATATCAGCCTTTGAGTAAAAACACATTTATTCCATCTCTTGATTTTAATGTACTGTTTCTAATGTTCAACCTGCATTTAAGTAGTATTTAAAATAATCAATAACTCTAGCACAATAACTGCCAAACAATAAACTTTGAAGAGTAAAATTATTAAGAGGTATGTTTATTTCTGTGCATATAACATTTATATTGATTTTTTTGTATTTCAGGGATTACCTGGCTTTGAATGTCTATGTTGCCTTGTGCTACTACAAACTGGACTATTATGATGTGTCACAGGTAAGTTGATTGTAAGGATTTTTTGAAGATATATGCAATGTAATTATAACGTATCAAATTATATCTTCAAAATTGGTTGAAAATAAGTCCAAATGAAAATCTCCTTATCTTCTACTGTTTTCGAGTATACTATTTTGATGAGCATACTTCTGTTTTTTGGCAATCCATTTTATCCACATATAAATTGGGTGCTTTTTTAATCTACTCTTATCTTTCATCCTGCTTGATGTAACTCACATTTGATCCTGCCTTGGCAATACTTATCTAGTTTATGATACAAATATTTATGGCAATGGAGGTTTTCCTTACTTTCTCTGCTTGCACAGGGATTCACACCAAAAAGATGCAACTCAGTGTGTGCATACACAATAATTTATATTGCTAAGCTTAGCATTTTCCTTAAATCAACAGTTTTTGAAGACCTTGCTGTGAAACCTATAAACTAAATGAGCTATTGACGTATAGTCAGACCTGCGTAAAGGGTAACCTGCTTATCAATGCCATTTTTTTCCCTAATTTGAAAGTTATTTCTAATATTGCAGTAGCCAGACTTTAAAGATAACTAGGTTTAAGTGTATGTTCAGTCTAAATGAATAAAATCTTAAAAAAATAAAAGAGGCTTTAACAGATAATATCAGTGTTACTGAATCCTCCTCTCCCAAATTCAAACAGGTAATTGAATCAAACTTTGTTTATTTTATCATGGTAATCAAAAGATCATTTTAACTCGTGTTTCTTGTCTATGATCTGTTGACTTTGGGTAAATATGATTTATAGAAATTGTTTCGATTTCATTAATTGGCTGCTTAATATGTAAATGTAATCTTTGTAGGAGGTCCTTGCAGTCTATCTACAGCAGTTTCAAGACAGCGCAGTGGCCCTCAATCTCAAAGCTTGCAACCATTTCAGGCTTTATAATGGGAAAGCTGCTGAGGTAAGTGGTACACAATTACAAAAAGAATGAAATTACATAACTTCATGTTTCATAAGATGATAAATTAATTAATTAAAAAAAAGTAGTTAAATGCTCCTTGAGGGAAGGATTCTGTGTCATTAATTCTTAAAGTGATTTTTTTTTTATTATACCTGTAGTTGGATCGCTTTATTGACATTGTATCACACCTGTTTTGGTTAACAGGTCAAGACTACAAGGAAGTGATAGCAGAAGTCACATTTGTGTTTAGTAATATGACTTATAAGGAATTAACATAAGGTTTGTGGCTGATTTGTGCTGGATTGTGGAGCACCCCATCCCGCTTTTACAAGTTTAACTGTGTATTAGATAATAATGTAAATTTTATTTTGCATTGCTATCACCTAATTTACTTTTTTAAATCTATTCTTTTTAATGACTTTTTTAGGCTGAACTAAAAGCACTTCAAGAGATGGCATCCCCTTCTTTCCAGTTTGCACAAGATCTTATCAAGCATAACCAGGCAAGTTTAATTCTTGCAACAAACTAATTTCAAAATAAACAATATTATATAAAATATGTTGTTTTAGAAGACTTTTTTTCATTCCAATGATACATTTTAAGCATCTAAGCAGTCAGTGTTGCTCATTGCCCTGTACAAAGTCAAGACCTTTTTGTTACAAGCTGGTCAAAAAAGTAATCAATGTTCTATATGTACACAACAAATATTGTATCTGTTATCTCGTGGCCTGGCCACAAACATTGCATGCCAGAAGGTTGAATCACAAAAGACATTCTGTCTTAAGAACTGTCAGATGGAACTTGCGCCAAAGGATGCTCACATCAGCATTTCAAAGATGTCTGCAATAAACAGGGCCTTCGTGTAAACATGGGCAAAACAAAAGTTCTTGTGTCTGGTGCCAACCTTAATGTTCTGAAAGACTCTGGCAAGTT
>JAUUEB010359987.1:0-11021 GCA_032362205.1 Clione limacina
AGCCTCTACTGAGGGCTGTTTCTCAGAAGACCCCTTGCTGAGGGCTAAGACCCTCCTCAAGAGGGCTATTTCTCAGATAAGGCCTCTATTGAGGGCTGTTTTGCTGTTTTTAGAAGACCCTCCTCAAGAGGGCTGTAGAATGTGGCAACCCTTGACCCTGTGTCTACCTGAAGGAATAAAGTAAGGCATTGATCGGAACAATACTTACATCGTATACCTGCTGCTTGTTGACACCTAAAATATTGAATTTTATTGGGAAAACAGTGGATTTGTTAAAACAGAAATATTTTTAACAGAACAAAATCGGGCTTACCAAAAAATCGCTTTAAGCGAGTTTGACTGTATGGCTAAATAATCTCAACTGTCTTCTTCTGATGTTTTGTAGTAAGATTCATTTTGTCCCAATCCTGTTTAGTACCGTTTCATTGGTAAACTTTGATAGTATATTTGACAATCGCCTGGATATCCACATTTCAGTTAGCTCTAATCTATTTTCTGATTCTTAAACCAATGTCCACGTCTCACATCCATACAACAAAGTTGTGTAGACAAAAGGGTTCACAAGTGAAAGCTTTGTTTTTATTGATAGTTTGGAATTTGTCAATTAGATAAGATTCCTTTACACTCGATTCAACCCACTCGAGTGTAATTGGTGTAATCATTTTACCGATTTGCAATAGAGTCTGACATATATTTATTTGTTTGGATAAGATAGATGGCTGGGTATCTTCTACTTTTGGCATTTGTCATGGTCATGGTGAAGCCCAGTTCTTTCTTTGTATCAGCTGTTGTAGGCATGATGTGGACAGTTTGTTTTTTCTTCTATAAACAACCCCATGACAACACAAAATTGATATGAGAGGCTTGGAACGGGGACAGAAATCGAAAACTTGATCTCCGAATACAGCTGTGACACAAGCCTAGATGACTGACATACTGGCATGCGGCATAGTCGCACAACACGGCTCAAGTGTCGCTATAATAACCTCTAGTTTCTTGACCTGACATGACCTTACATTAATGTAACGTTGGCCTAGTGCAATAGTCAGAACCTCGCTACAGCGCTAAATTCACTACTACACAAATTTTATCTTTACACAGAAATTGGCAGTTGACTGTACTTTAGTCAAAGAAAACAAATCCAATAAGAACTGTTAAAATCAGCAGTACAATTTTAATTATGAGAATAGTCATGATAATATCTACACTGTATGACATGACTTAATACATGTGTGTTAAATGAATACAAAAAATATGGAACAGAGAAACAGTCAAGTCATCATCAAGAAGGAGGAAGAAATGAGAGTAACAAGGCGCAACATGATACATATATTTTGTTCAGGGCTTACAATAATAATTGTAATGAAAATATTTATTTTTTATGGACAGAAAATAAGATAATTTAGATGAAGACTGTATGTACATGCTGCTACTCAAAAGATGAAAACAGGAATAATTTAAATTACAGTCAAACTTGCCTCAACCCAATGTTTTTGGCTTAAAAAATGGTTTAAAAGTAACAAAAAATAAGGAAGAACAAAAGGTCTTCTTCCCAATTAAGCAAAAGTTTGGTTAAAGTTAGTTTAACTGTAATTGATGGAACTATGACATATTCTACACATGAACAGATCTATAAAGGCTTGTCCAATGATACTGATAGATACAGCACGAGTAATGTTCGTTGAGTTTGTATCAGTAAAGTATTTCTGTGATTGAAAACAATCTGTAAACTGTAAAAAGACAAGAAAACTTATGACTAATTAATGAAATGAGAAAAAGTAGAACAAAAATCATCACAAAAGCATATACAGCCAGTTCTCAAATATCCAACATGTCCCAATCCCTGTGATTTTGTCGGTAAAGTGAGATTGTCAAATCATTGAATCCAACATTATTATGACATATGGGAGAAGGAAAATTCAGATATTAGAGAAGTGACTGTATGTCAAAGAATGCTCTTGTAATGCCTTTTTCTAAAGAAATTTATGTTTTTTGGCAAATTCTGACTGATTAGTGAGATGTCCCCTTTCCCTCTTTGAGAAAATGCTTTGAAGAAGTGTCAGACAAGACTATTACAGTGCTTAGCTATGGATTACACATTAAATTGTGTGTCAAAAACATGAGCACAGCCTTAAACTACACATCTCTCTTGTGCACATCAAACTTTGTAACTCACTTCACACCTGTCAGCCTCACTTCACACCTGTCAGCCTCACTTCACACCTGTCAGCCTCATCATTTCGATATTTAGCTGCCACACCCAATGACATAAATTTCCTCAATTTCTCTCTCACTCGGTCAAATATGCAAAAGATAAACATTTGCTCTTAGCATGCACACATTATAAAAACAACATCTCCTTAAACATAATTACAAAAGAAACAGTTGCATAGGCCGACTCATGCTTCAATTTTCAAACACATTTCAATCAAATCTTCTGAGATATAAAATTTAATTATACCAACCACAAAGAGAAACATCACATTATTTCCTTCCTTTTAATACAGTCAAACTTCTTAAACCGCACACGCTTAAGCTGAATGTTCGCTTTAATTTTTCCCTCTCTTTATCTGTATTAATGAAACACTCTTAAACTGACAGAAAACACTTGTTAATATTTAAACAGAATGAATTATGACCAAGTTATTGATTAAAGGCAACAATTATGGGCATCGGAAGCTCATTATCGAAAAAAGGAACAAAAAATTAACTAAAGAGTCACAAATGTGTTTCACTTATATTTTGAGATGTCCATGAGTGTAGCTGTTGTCTACCTTAAGGAATAAAGTAGGGTATGGATCGGGACATTACATATGTCTTACACCTGCTGCTTGCTGATTCCTAGCATATGGAATTTTAATGAAAAACAGTGGACTTGTTTAAACAGAATTCTTTTTAAACAGAACAAAATCGTGCTTCCAAAAACATTCATTTTAAGCAAGTTTGACTGTACTCAAAATTCTTCGATCAAATAGTTCAAAGTTGTTGTACTTTGTCTACAGAGATTTACAATTGAAATGAGTTTGACTGTTAGGATTATATTCAGTTCTTTTACTATAAATTGAACAATGATTTATGTAAAATAATGAAAAGAAAACTGTACAAAAGTTATAACTGTACACTGTGACAAATATATAAGTTATTGTTATTTCTGTAACAGACATAATATGTATACATCATTTCTTTGTCTTACAAGAATATATATCATTTGTGTAGGAATGATCATTGAAGTCGATGCAAGGTAACAATGGTAAAAACAAGGAATGGAAGATTTGGGAGGGGGGGGGGATAATGAAAATAACTGATCTTGCAAGTTTTGCAAAATGTAATTCTTGGACGATTCTTGCATTAGTTATTCTATTCCGTCTAATTAATGTTTGAATGAAATAGTTATTGTGAACTGATATTTCATGAAAATTGAATACCATTGTTTAGGCAGAAGCCATCAATACACATGGTAAAATAGATGTGATTACGATGTGTTTGAAATAAATTAGAACAAGAACTTTCAGATCTCTAGCAAAAAATATCTTTACATGTTACTTTCATTAGGTCCAGTCCTCATAAGTATAAATGCCGGTCAGTTTAAAACCCAATCAATTACCGCATGATAGCAATCATGCTGGTAGCCTCCAACTTACACAGATTTCTAAAAGGTCCAACCCCTAGACTATCTCTGAATTGGTAAAAATAGAAATCTCATAAATCTAAGTAGAATGCTAAAGCACATTGAAGGAAACATAGAACACCCTGTAGTCAATGTATGAGTGGACATCACATTCTTAGCTCACAACCAACAGAACGGAGGCTTTAAGCCAACATTATTTATAAGTATAGATTTGTGAGCAGATAGCGCAACTTCGCAGAGAACAATACTTTCTCAACTCCAGATTCACTGGCCTGGTTTGCTAAATGCAAGTAATCAACATGAGCTCGACTCATAAAACTGCATTTTCAGGTTGCAAGCGATCAACCAGAATACTCCTGAAGCCAGTCTTGTGGGACTTTGTACTGCTCCAGTTGCCAAAGCTGGTAGTGCTAAGGCCTGACCCTATCAAGCCATCTAGAGTTAGGTGTCTGTACATACATACATACAGCAGTGGCAGGGATCTTCAGTTTTGCTGAACAGTCCAGTTGTATTCTCACACTATCTCACTGTCCATTCAGTTTAGACTCAATGGTTCTCAATGTTTTTGAAGCTTTTGGTTTAAATTGTACAGATTCTTCGCCAGCTTCTTGGGCAAAATATTTCATTTTGTCTCTGAATGACATGCGATCTGTTCCTGGACTGCTCCGGACCTGAGTTGCCTTTTGAGCTTCTATCCTAGAACGAGGGTCTCGATACACTTCCTGAGCTCCTATAACATTGGGAGTGCCACCGGAGGTATTCAAAACTGGAACATTGTTCACTTCACTGTTCACAGGGGGTGGTGGGGAGGGCAGGTTAGAGGAGTCAAAGACCTCAGGGTCTGTATTGTTTACAATGGGTGGTGGGATGCCCTGATCTGAAGACGTTGAGCCTGTTGAGGATTTGTACGAGGACACAGAGTGGCTGGGCGTACGCTCCTTGTATGTATTCATCTGAGTATTGAACTTGACAGTCTTCTTAGCCTGCATCTGAGGCTCCTGCTGCCAGCTTTTCATGGCTGATGGGAGTGATGATGATAATGGATCAGGTTGGAACTCCTGGCTTTTGCTGCTGCGAAATGAGCCCCTTTGCTGATGCTGATTGAAGGTGTCATATGATGAATTTCTTGCTGGGGGTGGTGGAGCAAGCCCTGATGCTTCTTGTGGTTGGGGGCCATTAGTAGGCAGTCCCGCAACATTAGCATACTGGCTGTACCCTGCAGGAGGTGGACCTTGGTCCTGTGTTGATGAGTCAAGTCGCCTCCTCATATCTGCCACCCGTGGCTGCTGCTGGTCAAGTCTTTGCTGTTCTTGTCTCTGTTGCTTCTCTCTTGCAAACTGTTGTTGCCTGAACTGCTCCTCGTCTCTCCTCATCTCATCTCGAATCTTCTTTTCTTCTGCTTCACGCTGTTCTTGAAGCTCCTGACGACGTTCTCTCTCCTGTGAAAAGAGAGACAATATGTTATTGTCATTTATATCAAAACATAACACTTCATAATAAAAACATTATATTATCAAATTTTGTGGTTGTCTATGTGAAGTGTAGAGGTGTAATTTATTTTCTATAATTTTTTTTAAAAATCATATCATATATCATATTAATCTTATTTTCCCCTATTTGACACTGTGTGCATAACTGTTGTTATACGTCAGACTACCTTAGTGCAGTATCAAGATCTTAAATTATTCTGGCAACATATCTGCTGTTTTCTCCTTTATAGAGTCCTACTTAGTGACAAAAATCTTATGGTTCCTTTCACCAGGTGATTGTGTTTCTGTACATTAGACTCTGATTGTTGTATACTCAAGCTGCTTTCTTCATGCTCTTCTCTTTCAAGATCAACAGGGTGAAGGCATATTCATTACCACCTTTGCTGCCGAACAATTATATGATTGCTACTAGGACTGCAGGGAATCATATGTTATGCCTACTTTTACTTAAGTAAATTTGGTCAGCTTTCTCATTGCCTTGATTTTTACATGAGCCGTGAACAACGGAAAAACTTGACTGTTTGATAAGATAAATGATTTTTGAAGGTGTCCTCTTGTACAAGCGCTGAAGTAAAAGTTTCAACCTTTCTGTGTATTTTAATCTCTAAACAGTTGGCTGGCTTGCTGAATTGTATGTAACTTTAATACTTATAAGTCTCTATCCAAACCAATAATAGCTCTTCATAAACAAAAATATTGCAGTATAAAAAAAGAGAACAAAAAAATATAGTAAAGGAAGATCTCCTTACAGAGCCCTAGTGTGACACACTCAACAAACAGATAATTTCTTTCTCTTTTACTTGAAATAGACAGGAACAAAATTATAAAGGCCTTCATAGACGCTTGCTTGGAAGATGGGTGTGTACTTTTGGATGTGTAAAACTTTTGAAACATTCTGTTTTCTTGAACAGATGTTTTTGATGTTAGGTTTATGGAAATGGCCACAACTCCGCAAACTATTAACCTATTTGATGAAATTGTTCTCAAATGAAACGGAACAGATTCCTCTAAGCGATGGTGCCAATAAGTTTATTTTTGTCAAAGATACCTAGTGTACCATTTTGAGGAGACAGTTCACAAATGTGCCCTTCACCTTTCACAAAATAAAACAACAGTCAACAGTGTTTCAAACTTCAGAAAAATTATCTTACAAACTGTCTTCTTTTATTTATTTCTTCTTCTCTCCTTTGGTTAATCTTTTCCTCTTCCTTCATTAATTGCTTCTTCTGTTCTTCATAGTTTTGTCGTTGTTTCTCTCGAGATTCCTAATGAAAAAAGATAAGAACATCAATTAAATAGGTTATTTTATCTAATATGTATCATGTCTATCCTGATAGAATGACTTACTTCACAAAAAGTAATCACGAGACACAGTCAAGATTATCAATAGTCTTGCTATTTTGTTTCTATTGCAATGATACCAACAGTCAATTGTAAACACTATATTGAGACAGTAAACAAAACATATCAAGAAAAGCATTGAGATAGAATCCAAAGGGACAAGAAACAGGGGAAGAATAAAGGCAACATAGTAGAGTCAAGCGTCAAGAGGTTCAGGCACAATTGGATCTGAGAAGTTTTAAAAAGCTTATCATCAATCCTCTGGAGTTAGAAAGGCAAGATAAAGAAATAATTCAAGAGATATTTGTCTTAACATTTTAACAACATTGACTAAGGGCTAATAAACTTACAGATTAGGAAAAAAACTGTATGTATAAGGTACATGCCATTTGACAGGCTGATGAGGATCTTGATGTATAAGAATCTAAAGATAATTACTGAGCATAGATTTATACATTTTTTGAAATAGCTACATTTCAAATCTTATCTCATATGAATAGACATGCAATACTCAATGAAAAATATAAAAAGTATAAACATGAATACAGTTTGAGTTATTTTGAAGGGTGGATTGAATGAAAACAATGGTTTTCACCAGAAGATGAAAAATTAAAAGATAAAAAAGAGTTTCTCTCTTACTCTCTGCTGCCTTAATTGTTCTTGATGCTCCTTTGCTCTCTTGTCTTGTTTACGTTGTGCTCTGGCCTTTTGATCCTCTTTGTCTTTCTCAAACACCTCCAGTCTACGCTCCATTCTGAGGGAAATGAAATAATGCACATCATTCACAATTCTCAATAAATGACTCAACTATAAAATGCAAAGACCAATTTATTCTAACTGAAAATCCCTACATCAAAATTGCATTAAGTAATTGTGCAAGTTCAATTCCCTTTAAGTCTCCCTCTGGACCCATTAATAAGTTAGAACAGTGTTCTCAACCTTTTCAGCTCATTCTGAAATTAAAAAACTTATAACCTCATACAAATCTTTTTTGAATAATATTTATTAAAAATCGCTCTTGAGTCTAAGATTTCAAAAGAAGAGAGCATGGGATCAGGAGAAAAATCACTCTTTAAATAAATCTCTAGTTCACTAAGTTTTTTTTAACGAGATCTTAAATGGATTTTTTTTTAAAGGAAATCTACATAATAAGATTCAAAGTCTGTTTTTGTGTATGAAATGTGACCTGAAACTTTAGCAAAATGTTTGTAGATATTACCAGATTTGTGGTCAAGCTTTTGGTGAAAATCGGTGGACTGTAAGAAAAGTTATTAGCTATTTAGTGGTTTTTTCTATATAATCTCGGTAATCGCACCATTTAAATGAATATGCAATGGGATTACAGCAACAGTTTTGACTCGATTCGCCTGAAACTTTAGCAAAATGTTTGTAGATATTACCAGATGTTAAGCTTTTGGTGAAAATCAGTAGACTGTAAAAAAGTGATTAGCTTTTTAGTGTTTTTTCTAAATCTACATGTGTAAACCTGGGCAACGCCGGGTAAACCAGCATGTGAAAAATATAATGAAATTAAAACTTACTGTTGGAGTCTTTCTTGTTCTCTTTCAACATCTGCTCTTCGTTGTAGCCCCTCAAAGTCTTGGACACGTTTCCGAGACTTGTCCAAGTCTTCTTTCAAATTCTGTATCAATCTCTCACGAGTCTGGAACAAAGACGGACACAAATTCATTCATAGTTCATTTGTATGCTACATAGTTTCAGTTCTAAAATAAGTAAAGAGCTTCTTTAAATAAAACACTGAGTTTCAAAAGTTTCATTTCTTAATCCTTTGTTAACAGACACTTGTTTTATGGTTAAACTTTCATTATCAGCTAAGTTAGGATACTAAACTCATACAAATTATCATAAATAATTGCTAATATGGTTGATAAGTAAACTCCATGTTTTTTTATGAGCAAGCAGCAAGAGAGTTGGGCTCCATGCATAGATTCTAAGTAGTCATAAAATTCACCAGTAGAAAATCAAAAATCAAATGGAAAATAGATATCTTTTAAGTTGATAAGCAGTCTTTTATACTCACAAACATTCTTTCAGCCAGCTCATCATCATCATCATAATCATAATCTCCTTTCTCCTGAATCTCCCGGACTCTTCTTTCAAATTCGTGTTTAGTTTTCAGTTTGCGAAGACGGTCTTGGTCCTAGTGATGGAGAAGGCAAACATAAATCAATATATTTCTTAAGTCAATATAACACATTGTTTAGATAGGTCATATCCATCTTAAGTAATTTGAGTCACACAATCGCCCACTGATTGAATAGTATAATGCAGTGATGAGACAATGTGTTGGAAACTACCGTCAAGAGAAATAACTTTCAATAAGACATTTTTTAATAACCTTTCCATGCATAACATCTTTAAGACAATTTTACAAATGTGTTCATGCCTGCATATATACATATAGGTTTGTGTTAGAGCGTAGTAGAAAAAAAAGTATGACGCCTTGCCTACAAAATTAAAAGTTGTTTGCTGATGTTTTTTGTGATATAAGTTTTTGCAATTTTTATGACATAACAGAACCATTGTCAATCATAAGATGTTGTTAACAATTGTTGTTAGTGGCAGCATCATCTCTAGCGTAAGACCTATGAAGCCGAAGGTCACATGTTAGATCTTTAGCTAGATCATACCAAGGCTTAAATTGACATCTCATCTTGTATAAACAAAAACATGTAATCAGAATACTGATACAGTAAACAATAGTTAAACAGACGCTATCACTAAACCAACATTATGCTTAATTTCTGTTTTTAATAATTCTTTGTTAATTGTTAATTACTAAAAGATTGGCCCCATGGGTTTTGGTCAGGGAATCGAAGCTGCATGTCTTTTTGTGTCTCCGGCACTTTTAAAAAACTTTACACTTTTGGTATTGTCAGTAACACAGCTTTACTCTGCTATACTATTGACTCTTTTGTTTAAAAAAAAGTACTGGAGCCGGAGGTAAACAAAAAAAATCAGCTAAAAACCACTGGCTCTGGCTCCAATTCCCTGATACAAAGAGAGACTTGTACTTCTTAAAACAAATGTAAACCAGAAAGTTAGAGGCTCTGGCTCCAATTCCCTGGTTTTGGTTTAAGTTATGTTTACTGTATACAGACAATTCATACACTTAGTTGAGCTGCAGCTAAAATATTGAAAAAGTGAGGGTCTCACAACTAAACATAAGGTCAATACTTAGCAACCATTGGTTCTCCCTGTCCTCAGTCATATTGACGAGATCTAATAGCTCTGAACACATGTCTGTAAGTGTTCTTTTTGTTTTTAGAAGGTAAATTTCTAAAGTACCTGGGGGTTTAAGTGAGGTTGTGATTCCAAAGCAGCTATTTCCTGTTCTCTGGCTTTGAAGAGCTCTTCTTGTTCATCTTCCTCAGCCTTTTCCCGTGCATCTCGATCCCAAGCTGAGCGTGGATTACCATCGTTGCGATCCTTTGGCTTTGGCTTCAAGGCTTGGACTAAAGGCTTGCCCTATTGGGAGGAGACAGAAAAAATGCACATGCAATCAAAAGAACTGGTTTTAGTAGTTTTAATACTATATTTAAATGTTCAAGAAAGTCCTTACAAAGTCTTTAGGAAAATGTCAAAAATTTGGTCCAAAACAAGTCACATATAAGCCTAGATCTTTGAAAAGGTTGTTAACCTTGTATAATGATCAGATACATGTCTACAATCAAATGATTTATGATTATTTCTTAAAACGCATTTATGGAGAAATCACGCCAAATTATCAAGCATTAAAATGTTGCTGTGTTTAGCAATACACTTTGTGTAGAATTGCTGGCAAAACGTAGCTAATCATGCAAATCAAAAAAGTAAAGTAACTCTGATTGGCCAAATGTATCCATTAATGTAGAAATATCTTGAAGGAACCAATGGCCCAGTGAGATACAGCACTGGAGATTAAAAAAAACAGCGTTGATGAAAAGACAGCATTGATAATTACCTGTAAACCCTGTGCCTTGATGGCTGGATGGTCATAAGATTCATACTCTGATGGGGGTTGAGGCACTGGGGGAGCTTGACCATCAGGACCAGATGTTGAATGGACCTGGTTGGCAAAGCCTATGTTCTGGTAGTTTGGATGATCATCTTGAGGAGGGCTCTGGTAACCCAAGGGTGAGTTCCTTGGGTCTGTTCCAGGTGGAAGATTTCTGTTTCCTGCATGCTGCTGAGGCTGAAGCTGTTGCTGAAACCTTTGTTGTTGGGGCGGCTGATGCTGGGGAGGCTGATACTGTGACTGTTGTTGCTGCTGCTGCTGAAAAGTATTCGGACTGTGCCTTTGGCCGTGTCTGAGGATGGTGTAGGAAATATTGAAACACATGTCAATGTGAACATTTTTAATTAAATTCAATTACTCTTTAAATAAACAGCTGACCAATGGATTAATTGAAAAAAGAGCATTTGTCAGCGGTGTCATATCATCAAAATTAAATCCTTTTTCTTTTAAATGTTACAAATTCGTTCTTTAATCAAAACAAATTCCATGTTCTCTTTCTTTAATTAGGATAAAAAATTGTTGTCATTTAAAGGGTGAAGATTGA
>JAUUEB010360098.1:0-12421 GCA_032362205.1 Clione limacina
ATTCGTCAATTTTTATCATGTGAAGCGCTTTGAGCTTGCAAAAGGAAAAGCGCTATACAAATGCCATTATTATTATTGTTATTATTATTATTATTTGCGACTAGGGGTTGTATGGATTAGGGGTCTGGGTGCTGGCTTAATGGTCAGTCAGTGGGTTTACCGTGATCCCCACGCTTAGGGGATATTTTCAACTTGTTTGCATGAAGATGATGATAATATAGAGCCACATTTATATGTTGACCCTAAGGTAACGGAATTTTTCAGTTTTTTGTTTCATTCTTTTTTCTTTGTTTTTAACAATATTGAAAAATATGCAGTTCTCGCTATTATGTGTATATAAAGTATATAAAATGACAATAAATATTCGGCATATCTATGCCATGAGTATGAAACATTTATTGTAAGGGTAACATCACCATTGTAGTGATTAAATGATGTTTTCAAATCATATGTGATTCATGTGAATAATTCAAGTTACCCAAGTTGATACCATAAAGCAATGAGCGGAATACTTCAGATATTGTAATTGCTTTATTTAAGTTTTTTTTGTACTTGGTGACATTTTCTTCTTTATTTAATATGAAGTTAAGAACAAATTTGAACTTCAAGCATCTGCCACAGGGAATGTTAAACGTAACATTTTTAAGAAGTACTTTAAAAAACAGCAAACAAAGATATCAATATAGTTAATCACAGACATAACGATCCTAAACCAAAAACGCGATGAAAAAATTATGAAGGAGATTATCAACATCTTGGTTTGATTGGTATTTATAACAAGGAACAGATCAGCAGTTAATATTTATCATTTGATTGAGTGATACTTTTTGACAGTATTGACAACCATAATTTACTTTTTAAGATAATGAATTTGATAATTCGTTTTCTAGTATACTGAACATATTGAAGGGTAATCATAAGCAGTGTCATTTAAAACTAAACTTTGTAATTTTTATGATTTGTAAAGAATGTGTTGCCTACGGATTTCGAGAGCACTTGATTAGTTTAAGTGTCCGTAATGGGGCCAGTCTCCTACAGAGTAAGCCTCTAAAATACTGCTGGCATTGACAATTGTGTTAACAAAACGCAACATATCATATAAATTGACATAGATGAGAACATACTCAAACAAGATACATTTCTTGGCATTTAACGTTTTGAAATGCATTTGATATTTTTGTTGTTGTTTTACTCTTTTTGTCAGCATACTTTTATACAGAGCCTTTTTTTATTACATATTTTCAAATTACTCATGTTATAAAATGATGACAGGTAAAAATAGCCAACAAAATCACTATTTATTATTTAAAAAACCTTTTAAAGAAACTAAAAACTTGAACTTTGGTCAACTCATTACAGGATTCTTTGTATCATCAAAAATCGCCTGTTGCCCACAGTAAAGAAATAGACCTTCTAATATTTTACAAAAGAAATTAAATTAAATGTATTTAACAAACATATCGTCAAACTTCCATTGCATTGAATTTCAAAAAAGCAAAAAGACCAGATGTCAAAGGTTACTTTAATTTGTTCTTCTTGAATAAGCAAAACAAGGATTTTTCGTTAAATATTGTTAAAGTTTCGTCATTATTGAATATTAAGATTTGTTTGTCATATTCACATGTATATAATGCCTCAACAACTGACGTGTTTAAGATATCCTGTTGTAAGATCTAGTGCACTTTAAGGTTACGAGGAAACTTCATATATTTATATCAAATAGACTTGAATAAACTGCATCAGTTTGTTGGCATTTTTAACTTGAAAAGAAAATATTGACACGTAAGTAGCAAAAAACTGACAATAGAAGTTATTTTGTTGTTGATAACTTTATAGTACAAAATGCCAGATACTGTTATTTTAAGTCCTTCTAATAGTATTTTGTTTTCACGAATGTGATCTTAAGCAAGACATATTGAACCAAAGTATCTACACAAACGTTATGTTATTTGTTTATATCAGTTGCCTATTGCTCGTAAGAAATTAACTTGTTCTGCTGACTTACTTGTTAATGGTAGCATTCCCGGAAAACACGTGCATACATGAAGAGCGACACGTAGAGTCAAGTATATATTTCGGGAACAACAGGTGGGAGTAGACACTCCAGCTAAACTCATTCATCTAGTCTGATTCAATCATCATACAGCATCCATCACAGATTTATAGCGGAATGCATTCATTGTAGTGACGAAATCGCGCAGAATGTAAGTAAAGGGATTGTAAAGATTCCTAAACGAGACAACTGTCATTATTCTGAAATGGTTGTACTTATCAACACGAATCAGACTTGTTGTCACGATATCGTGATTTTGGTTGCTCTGGTGTAGGACTATTCAGGGGAATACTACTCAGGTAAATATCTGTAAACAAACAGGTAAATACATTACATAGACTATTTTTTTTTACATTGGAATAGTGTGCCAATAACATGATCAACTTGATTAGGAACAAAGGTAAGATACTCAAATAACATCCATAGCTTGCTGAAATTTCCTATATGGACAAGTAGAGAATGCAAGTTGATGTAGATGCCAGGTGTTAAAACAAGCCTAAGTATTAGTAAGTAGTACAAAGCCCGAAGAATTATATCCTTTTTATTTTCAACAATTGCGCATAGGGTTATCTAGAATAATTAGAAGATAGCTGAAGTTAAGGTTGTACATTCAAGAATTAGGTGCACATGTGTTTAAAAATGTCTTTAACGCACTCATTCCATATTGAGAACCCAAAATTCCGATGTGTGCAAACATAAACTTGGTTTCAGCAGTAAATAAGATAAGATAAGATAAGATAAGATAGCCTTTATTCGTCCCTTTCGGACAATTTTCATAATACATTCCTCTAAAAATACATCAGTCTTAAAATAGATTATAAAGTTACATAAAAATACAAAAAGCTCTACCATCACACTTTGATAGATGTGTGTACATATATAGTACTAGCATGGTATACAAACAAAGGCATATCATTACGTTTAGAAGGGAATGCTAAGAATAAAATACACAAGTTAAAATATACGTGTAGTGCTGAATCAACTATACTCATTGTTTGAGAGATCTTGTATATCTAGAATTAAAAATTTTAACAGCATTTGGTATAAATGATTTAAGATATCTTTCTGGATTTACCTTAAAGAGTCAAAGTCTTCCACTTCTCGCAATAACCAAATTGTCAAATTCAGCTCTCAACGTGTGTGAGTCATTGTAAAAAATGTACCAACGCTTTCGACATGGATGTGTTCAAACACACTAAAATGGCTAATGATAAAGGGAAGAAATTGAATTCTCGAGTCACAAGCTGACAAAAGGACGAACACGCCATTTGGCAAAATGTTTAAGATTTGGAAAAAACGTTTAAACTCCCGTACTTGTAATGGTTTCATACATTTTTACAACCTGTTAATAAACCTCGTGTTTTTGTTTTAACATATGATGATTTTTTTCAATCAGCAATGATTAACAAGAAAGATAACATAATGTCACGTTCGTCTTTCTGTCATACAATGTTTTAATTGATTAATAATAAGAATAAAAAAAAATATGAATCAGGTATAAACAAACAGCTTATATAGCGCATTACCATATCATAAAATTTAAACATTTTTTATTGCAAAAACACGAACTAGTGGCCGTTTTTGTCCCCGTCATTTTGGCACTTTTTTCTTTTCATGGGACCAAACACGTGGCACTACATCATGACATAATAAAGATAGGCATAACCCGGGTTAAACTTTTCGCCTCGATGCGCTGATTTCGAATCGGAATTCAGGTGCGTTTTAGCTAAAGTTTCGCTTTCGTTCTCTTGGCATGAATGTAATACCATTAGAAGGGACTAAATTCAATTTGAAAAAGTACAAAATCCGGGAATATATTTGGATAAGGGTGACACACGAAAACAATCTATTTAAATGAAATAAAAATAAGAAGATTTGTTAACAAACTTTATAATAAAAAAGAACAAAATAAGTATGATTCCGGTTTATTATTTTTTTAAATACTGCAGTTCATATTCAGTGAAATTTGTATTTTTGCCTAGTTGTCAAAGAATACAATACATACATATGATGAGACAACATATCACCAACATATTACCTGGAAATCGAGAGAAGAATTTGTATTTGTATTCAAACTGAAATAAATCGAGTCGATGATTACCTTGCAGTTGGAATATACGCGTCAAACTTTTGCCAACGTTTTGTTTAAGGAGAGAACCCCGGAAACTCAGAGTTGGTTCAATCCCTTCTTTACTACCGTATCATATGTCTTCCTGGACCTGTCTCTTGTGGGACCAGTAAGCACAGATATCAAGTCGGAGATCATAAAAAGGTGCCACATATATAAGCCAAGACATATAAAAGGTTATGAGTGCATATATGAAAAGCTTTTGATTCTTCAAAGTACATCCCCAAGTAACCTACAAAATAGATAAAAACATATTGAGCAGACATTTAGCTAAATAGAGGTTATCAAGCAGAATAAAACAAATACGTACAAATTCACGTATTGATTTTAGGGGTCTGACAAACAAGGATGGAAATATACCCTTGAGGAAATACTATAGGAAATATGGTTTTAATATAGAAACCAATATATTTCCGAACGGTTTGATTCATTTAAAGGCCGGAAGTTTTATTTAACGTTTCTCCCAATGGTATGAGGGTAGCCTTACATTTGATGTAATGTCCGTCTTGAATGGAAAAGGGTAATGAAATGGAAAGACAAATAAAAGCTAAGCTAGCAATGTCTGAGGACATCTTTACCCTCTAATCCTATTAGACTCACCACGATATTGTCTGTACTTGACTACGCTATCTAATACAAATGATCATAAAACCAATACTGTAATCACTATAAAACATAGGGATGTTTTGTCATACACATGAACCGAAGTAGTTGACAAAAGACAAATTTGCAAATGTGGATTGTTTTTCTGTGGTCGTTATTTCAATTATGTCTCTATTCTCATAGTAACATCTTCTGTGATCAAATGCATGTTAGACTGGCTTCAGTATTAGGCATATAGTCAACAAAATAGTGAAAGTGTGAATACTTTGATACGAGAGAACAATAGATAACTGCTAAGATTGAAAATAAACTGCATCAAATAAAATGTTGGTGAAATTAACAACGCTGTTGAACTGCTGAATCGGACGACAGATTATTTACATTTCATGAAATTGGAGAAAGAAATGCATGTGTCAAAACAAGAGAATAGCCAATAACTACGTCAAAATCAGAGAGCAAAGGAAAAGCGCTGATGCAATAGAATTGTGTGAACATAAAATGTTAGTAAAATCATAACTATAAAGATGAGGGATAATTCTGACAAAATAAGAGTTACAAGTAATGTTTTTCGACATGCAAATTTAGGAGCTATTGCGGCAAAATAAAAGATTTAGGATCTTGAATTGTACAATAAGGAAAAATTGACAACTTTGATTGGATTTTAAAAGCAATAAACAAAATATATTGCATACGTAGTGAGTGAATTATGTATGATCGATTACAACACTTCATATGTTTAAACTAGGACATAACAATTTTAACGATTCAATGTAAGAAAAAAAAACAATGGAAGAGAAATATGAATAATCTGATATCAAAATTGACATCACTATTGATTATCAACCGGAAATATCAAAAAGCAAAGTTTAAACTCTTCCTCCAAAGCAATTATTTTCCTTCGTTTCAAAGTGCTCTTAGATAATCCAAAGTTAATGAATTGAAATTGAAAGTGAGGTTTCGTGCCTTGGGACTAATTCATTTTTCCACCGGCTCGAGATTCGACAATTTTGCATAATTTCCTCATTTGCTACATTGCTTTGCGTTCTGCTATATCTCTCACATACTAGTGACCCCTTTTATCGAGGTTATATCTTTTTTTTCAGGCAAAAGTCGATTGAAAAGCAAAGATTTTGCCTGTAGGCCGTCTTCACACTTCTCTCCGGGACGTCATTACCTGTTATATTTACGGACTCTACTACATTGGTAAATGTTTACCAAACACACAATCAAGCTGCATATTTTGCCCATGGCATTCCTCATATTTTAAAAACGAAATTAGGATATCTGAACAGAGCCATGTAAATATTACAGGTCATGGCGCCCCGGAGAGGTGTGAATAGGCAAGACGGTCTTCGCCAAGTGGTAGCACTCTTGGGCGTTAACATTTATCATGGTACATTTGTACAACACAAGATGTCTACTCTTATAATAATAGATTCCATATTTGAGTAGAAATGATATTTTTCTAAATTTTGTTTTCATAAAATGTCTTAAAACCGGAATAATTTAGCCAAACAAAATATAACATTGAGTGCTATAACCTCACCAATCTGGATATTTCAATTATAAAAAAGTGGACTAACATCTACATAATTAAATCTGCTTAAAGAACCATGTAAAGATGATATCAACTGAATACAGAACCACCTGGTTACCTTGATGATGTGACTTCAAACTCAAACATAAGATTTCACCCAGGGAGATGCAGAAATATCACTTACAGACAGCCTATGTAGGAGGTGAAATAGTAAGTGAGAACTCCCTTGCTACTGCTTTAACATCCTTATGATCATCTGTAATGGTGATAGTCTCACATGCTGGGGACGGTGCTCTAGGAAACAGTGTCACATATGATGAATAAATAAAAATATATCAGATTAGGACATTACATAAACCAACAACGTTGCTGACAGTGGTAATTAGACTACATTACTCTCTCTAAAATATCCAGGAAGATATTGAAGAAATGAACTCTGTATGTATATCTGAACAAATAATATCTTTCCCAAAGATTCTTGACTTCGTATAATGATGTAAGTCCCATGATAAAAGACAAACAATAACACTCTATCTGTTGACACACAACATCCATTGACTAAGTTACGTATTATGTTGTACCCTTTCAACGACAATTACTAAATATCTGACTCAAAAAGTATCTAAGATAAGTATGAGTCTAAGTATATTTTTCTCTGTAAGGGAATCGTTGTAGAATGTTGAAGCACGATTATAGACGCATCAGTCTTCTTCCCGTTGATTATTTGATTAATGTTACTTAAATATAAAAGTCAGATCCTAATTGCTTAAAATAAACTGATGATTACCTAGAATTAGTGTTTCTGCTCATACTGAGGGTGTATACATACCCATAGTCAAAGGTATGTCAGTGGGTTTATCCCAATCACCAAGCTTAGGAGTTTTTTAACTGTTTTTCATCAATATAATGCTCATGGGTAGCCAGATTTATATGTTGATCCTAAGGCTACTGATTGTGTTGCTTTTTAACGGGTCTTTTGTTCCCTACTTTGTTCTTTGTGTTTAACAATATTGAAAAGTTACAGTTTCCCTTATTATCTTTATAATAGTTTAAAAGTATTAACAAATAAACAAAATGTTCGGCATTTTTTAGTTAAAGAAAATTGTAAACATCAAACATCTGCCACATGGAATGTTAAACGTATAATATTTGAAATAGTCCAAGAAAAACCAGGAAACCAAGATTACACTATAATTTATCATAAAAATTACGATCCGCACTTGCTAAAAACTTCAGGTTCTCGATGAAAAATTCCAATAGTGATTTTTAACACCTTGGTTTGATTAGTATTTATAAGAAAGAACAGATCAACTGCAAATATTTATCATTTTATTCAGTTATACTCTCTTGACAGTATTGACAACCATACTTTACTTTTTGAGATTATCAACTTGATAATTCGTTCACCAGTATACTAACAATTTTGGAACGTAACCATGAGCAGTGTCGTTTATAACTCAACTATGCAATTGTCATGATTTTGCTGGAATGTATTGCCTACGGAATTCAAGAGCACTTGATATAGTTCAAGTGTCCATAATTGGGCTAGACTTCTAAACTGCAAACCTTGAAATACTGCTAGCACCGACAGTTATGTGAACAGGATGCAATATATGATTTTATAAATTGACATAGATGATTAAATACTTAAGCAAGATACATTTCTTGACATTAATCGTTTTATGTGGCATTTTATATTGTAGTATTTGTTGCTGTTGTTCTTTTACCTTTTAACCAGAATATTTGTATATAACCTGAAATGAACGTCTTCTCCATTACATTCTTTCAAATTGGTCTTGTCATCAAATGATATCAGGTATTAATACCCAATAAAAGCATTATTGACTAATTTAAAAACCATATTAAATTATAGGCTAAAACAAAAACCAAACAATAGATGTGAGTCTTTAAAATCGAACTTTGGTCAAAACATTACAAGATTCGAACAAGAGAATTGTATCATAAAAAATCTCCAGTTGCCAACAGGAAAGACATATAATTTATAATAATTCCCAAAAGAAACGAAATTTACTTTTTTTAACGAACAAATCGTCATGTTTTTTCTGCATTGAATTTCAAATGAAGCAAAAAGGCCAGATATCAGAGGTTTAAAAAAATAATATTAACATGTTCTTCTTTAATTAGCAAAATAAAGTTGTATCAGGGTTTTTGTTGGATATTGTTTGAGTGTCGTCATAAATGGATTTTACGATTTGTTGTAATATTCATATGTATCTAATGCCTCAACAACTGACGTTAAAGTTATCCTGTTTGTATGAATCAGTACATTTTAAGGTTACGAGGACAGTTTTTTGGCATTCTTAAATTGAAAAGAACATGTACCTATTTTGTTTTTCGTTAGTAGATAGAAAAAATGTATTATGTTGATTACTTTCCATTAACAAATATCATACACTGTTATTTTTAATCTTTGGAATAATCCTTTGAGGTCATGAATTTGATTTTAACAAAAAAACACGGAACAAAAGGATCTCCACGAACGTAGACATACACGAAACGTATATTTGTTTATATCAGTCGCTTGTTGCTCGTTAGAAGTCAACCTGTTTTGCTGACTTTATGATGCTAGCATTCCTAGAAAACTCGTACAGAGCGACACGCAGAGTGTCTTTTTCTGTAACAACAGGTGGGAGTAGACACTCCAGCTGAACTTTTTCATCCAGTCTGATGCAATCATCATACAGTTTCCATCACGGATTGATAGTGGAATGCAATCATTGCAGTGACGAGATCACGCAGAATGTGAGTAAGAAAAAAAACTAAACAAGCCTACCGTCATCAATCTGAATCGTTAGATCTTATCAAAACGAATCAGACATGTTATCCTATTATGTTCCATCTGGTTGCTCAGGTGAACGACTTTCCAGGTGAACACTTCTCAGGTTAATCTTTGTGAACAAACAGATAAACACATTATATTGATTAGTATTATCAACATTGGGAAAGTGTGCCAATAACATGATCAAATTAGTTGTGAAAAAGGTATAATACATCAATAGCTTACTGAAAATGCTTATAATATGAACAAATAAGAATACAACGTGGTGTAGATGACAGTTGTTAAAAGAAGCCTTAGTATTAGTAAGTAGTACCAGGGAAAATGAAATTAACTATACACAATACAAAAATGATCATTTGCACGACTATTTTCGGCTTTTTATAATTTTTTATACAATTCAAACCTATTCACAACAATTACACATAGAGTTATTCAGAATATAAGAAATTAGCTGATAAGGGAATAACAGGTGGAAATGCTGATATCTCGCTTGCAAGCTAGAGCTTGTTCAAAACGTGATGACAATATACTAGTTACATTGCTCTGAAATATAGATATTCGAAGACTAATGGATTTACAAATTCAAACTTGTTCTCAATAAAGTATGCTTTAAGTGAAATCGAGTACGCCCGTGCTATATGATTTACGGTGAAACCGTATTTACAACCTTTGACTAAATGATCCAACAAAGAAATCCAATAAATTCGCGAAACAATGTTTTCATTGATAGTGATAAATTGATCATATTCTTTACATCATGATCAAGTTTTAAAATAACATTGAAAATATATCAATAAATTAAACAGATCTGTATCACCAATGTTCAGAGACGACCTTCATCGGTAGACCTTTCGAAGAGTTATAGTCAGAGCGACAAGAGAACAGTTACATGTATAACAATGTATATATATAAAGAGAGAGAGATATATTAAGTGTAGATCAATAGAGAGTAATAACCTTTATCATAATGTACAGACTACCAATAGAGTGATGTCGTTTTCACCATAATTAGTATACAAATACAATATGTCAAATATGTAGAGAGGGCATCGAAGGCGACTCCATTTCTTTTTCAAATATTCTGATTCTGTATACGTGAGAAAAACTGAATCATAAATAGACAACACATTATCCAATCGTGAAAACCTTTAAAAGCTTTTAAACGTCTATCGATACCCTTTTAGTATAAAATTATTGCTTTTTCACACATCATTACAAGTAGCATTAAGTGATTATCGACTTTATATAGGCTATAAACCGTTATGTTGAGATAATATACTTTATTGCTTGCAGCTGTGAACTCGCACGTGTGTGTGTGTCTAAACCTGAGAAATTACATTTTTATCCAAGACGTTTATACTAAATACATGCATTGTATTCCTTATTTATTCTTTCCAATCGTATTTTAGCATTATGATGTTGGATGTAATATGTTGTTAAGTATAATAAAATGTGACAACATTTCTGTTACTTTATATTATCTTCTTTTCTCCCAGATAATTGCAGATTTTAAATCATCGTGACGATAACATTTAAAATATTCAAAAACAAAACTCGATTAAATATAATATGGAGAATCACGCCGATAACACTGGGAACTGCAAGCAATAAATATCTTTACTGTTGTTTACCAATAACTGCGCCAATATTTCTCAAGAGGCAATGACAAAAAAACAAGATTTCAATGCTTTGCTTTGATGGAGGGTGTTAACGCAGTGAATTATTTATGTTCATTCAAGACCTTATATCATAATTTGAAAAACAAAATGGTATACATATTGAGACGCACACTATAGGACAGTGTTCTTGGTCTTTTTGCTCGACAACAAAATATTTGTGATTGTTTAAACATAAGTTAAGCATACGTATATACTCACATTTGTGGTTTTGCACTTAATTGAGTTAACGTCTGCATTAACTGTGAAAAAAACTAATTTAAAATTAAAGACAGCACCGAGTTCTAAGCGATAACAGAAAAGGAAAGTATTTATCTTGCCTTCATACTTATAGCGAGATGACAGTGCATGTTTATATTGAGCCAGGTTACACATTCCCATATGATTTCCACATAAGTATGAATAGACATGCTTAAACCAAAAGTTAGTAGCACCCAATAATAGTACTTTTAAAATTATAATCCCATATAAAGTGTTTTCACATAACTTTTAAGCTTTATTGGTCTGAATTTGCATAAGGTAAAGACTAATATAACACCAGCTTTACTTTTTCGTGAGTCTTTGTACTTTTTCTTTGTGTTTAAAATCTAGTGTGTATCCGACTGTGAGTAAGTGATTTGGAATATAAAAATAATAGTCGTACTTTTGTGTTCTCAATTAGCTTTTAATGGTTATAACGTATGCTTTTTGTTGACATATCATAAACCTTAATTAATTTAAGCTACGTGGAATCAATAAGGTACTTACTTGATGAGTTGTTATACTAACTTAGCTTGTCTTACTTATCATTATTTACAGTTTTATCTCAGACGGTACACGCCAATAGCTTCCCACTCTCTCGGTGCATTCATCTGGAACTTTTACTTTTTTAAAGTGTAATGTAATACTACTGTATGCCACTACTAGTTCACATAAATCGGTTTTAAACATCTACATTATCGTGTTCTCAGTTTGATAAAAAAAAAGATAAAATGAGTTTCAATATACTTTGATCGCTCAGTGATTGGAAGGGAGAAAAACTTTAAAAGCTTTTAAACGTCTATCGATACCAAGTTCCATTTGTATGTCCATAACGTTAACACGACATTCGGTGTTTGTATTAATAAAAAGCCGATAGTTGTACACACACAGAGCAATATCTTTTTGAACAATCTCACTTCGTGATATAAATCCTTCCGTATATCTTTTTTATATTTATATGGAAGAATATGTGTCCATTTCTCCCGCATGTACACCGCTTCGTACACCTAGAGAATTTGATTATGAATCAAGAATCACTACCTAATGATGGTGGGTTCAATGTTTCCTCGTGATCATTTCCGTCTGTACTTGGTCAAACAGGGTCAATAAGGTCAAAATAGACTTATGCACATCATATCAATTTCATGTAAACTAGCTGATATAGAATAAGGATATTACATATATTTATTTATTTATGTTCTTGCAGTATGTACATTATAATTTATGTCTTGATGTAAAATGAGATAGTTATGAAAGATGCCATGAATAAAGAACTCTTTGTGATAGACATGCACACATTTATCTCATAAAGATATGAAATACCTGTTTAAGTTTCATCTCAAAATCCAGAATAAACATATCAAACATTATCCTAAGTAAAACA
>JAUUEB010360209.1:0-12420 GCA_032362205.1 Clione limacina
TATGACATTAAATTGACTCATACAGTGTGTATTTTCTTTGTAAATGTCATACTTTCATCAGAGGTGTGGCGAAGAACTTTTGGTGAGGGAATTGTTTAACAACCCGAGCGTAGCGAGTCGAAAGAAAATTGAAATATGGAAGCTAAATGGTGCATTTTAAAGCAATTTTAGTATCCACTGGGGAGATGAATCTCAACAGCTTGTGACATTGGGGGACGAAACTCAATATTAAGGAGGGCAGTTTTTCACCCGCCAATCTGGCGGACAGCTTTTGGATTTTTTTTATCCACCAGGGCCGAATGTAAACCACATTTGGCGGAAAGGCGGGTTGTTTCCTCAGTCCTGGTCATATCCCTCTACGGTTTTCCCTCTCCCCTGTTATGTGGCTGTTATCCCCTGTATGCAGGGCCAGGAGAAATTTTGCCCTGTGTCGACATTGTAAGGTAAGTTCATATCTTTTGATAAGGAACTGCGTGTTGCTCATGTTTATGGCTATTTGTAGCTTTTCTGTTAAACACAAATTGCATTGTTTGTTGCATTTCTTTTAGTAGCTTGCTTTAGCCAAGATTTTCCCCTGGATCTCTCAAATACTCTGGCATGGTAAATGAACCATACTGCTTGTTTCTGGCCAAGTAGTTGCATGCCTTCACTGTATATTTTGATCGCCTTTTCAGTATTTTCTGATTGTGAGACTGCATTGTTGACTTTATGCTTTTAGTGTTTTTGTACGACATTCTTTGTTGAGTAAGATAACTTTATTTAAATTATAACCGAAAACTTCAATATTTTTTTCTCAATTGCCTTGATAAGTAAATTGTCAAACTAATCGTAATTTGATGTAATAGAACAAGTGATTTATCACACGAACTAACGATTTAAACGTTTGAATGGTGTTACACTGCGAGTCACCTTGAAAATGTTAGAACACAAGAGCATAATTATCGTCTAAAAGAATTAGACCATTAACGCATGTTAAGCCATGCCACAACGCATATATATATATATATCAGAGTCTTGTGTAAATACAGGTGACAGTATGAGTGTCACAAATGAGTCTAAAACATATATCAAAGCCTATCGCTGTCAGTAATCATATAATTTCCGTATAAGTGACACTTGTTTAACTTACTTTTTGCAATAGTTTTCGAGATGAAAGGGAGATAGCTGTCACACAATGCTGTGCTATTTCTAGACATAAAGATAACGGTTAGTTACCAGACAGTTTTTTTTAATTTCTCTTTAATTAAAAATCACTCCCAAGTCCCATATTCATATTAACCTTATTTGTTTTCGTTACACAATATAAATATATTAAGCAATAATACGTTTTTTAAATGAAACAATATTGCAACAATTATTGTCACAATTGGCAGATATTTTGGAATACTCGTCTGCATTCATTGCAATCGATTGTTCAGAAATCCCCACACATGATTGTTCAGATGATTGAGTTCTAGAGTCTAATAAGTCCGTGCTGTTAGTGATATCTGCTATTTAACCCAACAAAATCACAAAAATAGTTTCGGAGCAACTCAGAATAAGAAACTGTTTAATGTGGTGTTTCAACGATTGTGAAGTAGTTCAAAAGTACATTTAAACTGAGAAAACCCTTTTCAACGGAAGAGTAGCCAAGGCACAACTTGGGCGCCCTTGCAGTTTAAAAATAGAGTAGCTTCTGAAGACGGAAGGTTCCCTCCTTGGGCGAAAAGAAGGATTACAAGTGTTAACCAAACACATGAGTGTGTAGAACCTTCTGTTGACGTAACATCTCGGAGAACGTCCGCGTAATTTAACAAACTTATGTCAATACTCACCAACTCATTAAATGTTGAAAATATCAATCGTCAAAATGCGTCGATATAAAGAAGAAAGACAATTGCCATCACTAGATTACATGTTACATTTCCCATCTTGTTATCTAACAAGCCTTACGTCACAACAACACAACTACAAATAGCAAAAGGGGTGGAGGGGGTTCCTTTTTTCTTATTTTTTTTCCATTTTTCCTTCCCTCAACTGGGTGGCATTACGCTGACCAAAACCTAATATTCATATATTGTTTTCACAATGTAAGTAGCTGTGCTTTTAAAGAATAACAACTGTAATCGATTCATACTTGAAAACAATGCATCAATTTAATTTTATTCGATTCATAGTGCAAAGTCTCGCAATAGTTCCAATGTAACACGGCATGAGCATTTATCAGCTTATAATAATTTGGACCATTTCAGAGTAATAATTAACGTTTTTGAGACAAAATCATTTGCGTGCTGCTGTACAATCAATTTTGAATGCAAGAAAAAAATATAGATTATTAAGTCTTTGGTTATCTTCCAACATAACAAAACATACAGTAAAACAATATCCAATATTTTATAATAAATAACAATAACCTCTAAATATGAAATTAACTATTTTGAAATTTACACGAGAAATAAAGATATTAAAAACAACCTCCTAAGACTGGCTTCCAAAACTCCTATTCATCATTAAATTGTGCCACACCAATGAATAAAGTTGGAGGGGGTTAGATGGTCAAAGTTAACTTTGCGCGATGTTTAATAATTGGCAGTCGTATTTGCTACATTGTTGGGTAAATTTTATACTTATTATGTGATATATACATATATATATATATGACATGATACTGAAATTCCATTGTAAGCTACATCACAAACAGAAAAAGGAATTTTTCCACGACTCCAAATGTATTGTAAGGGTGGTATTTTTCGTCTCGTCTGTCTGTCTGTCTGTCTGCTGTCTGCCTGTCTGGGTTTGTGTGTGTGAGTGTCTCTCTGCTTAAGCAATTACTTGAAACTAACGCTTTGGCCTCTTTTTATTTTGAAGGATGGTGTAAAACGAGTATATAAATAAAAAAAATGTTCTTGAGGAATTGACCGAACAATGACCCTTATTGTCTATATTCTAAGTTAATTTGGCAAACAAGCACTTGTCAAAACGCTCTTAAAGTAAGAATCACATAGGCTCATCTAGTGACCTGCTAAAACAAGTTTTCTGAACAAACGGTCAGAATAGTGGCCTCCTTTGAGTGTTTTGCTTTATGTTTTTGTTACTTTTTTTGCAAACAAGCTGTGGTCACATCGTCGCAAGTAGTAATCTGAAATCATGTACAGAGGCGTTTGAGCGGTTCACTTAAAGCTATAATCTCAATTTCTGAAAAAAAATCATTTAAGACAGAGTTAAGTAGTTTTTATGATTTTCATGTATGTCATTTTTCATGTATGACGCATCGTTGGAAGTAGGACCCTAAAACATTGCACAATGGATGTTATAGTTACCTTCTAAACATAAGTTTCTAACATTATTGAACATTTATTTTTGTCGGTTTTATGGCCCTTGAGTTTGTTTATATATGTATGTTATTATATTGGCGAACACGCTGTGGTCTCATCCGCAAAGGTAGGAAACTGGTATATTGCACGGAAGTTGCTTTTAATGTGGTATTTGACAGACTTGGGTCCCTTTTATGATTTTTATCAATGTTTATTACTCAGTAGACACATCGTTGGAAGTATGAACCTGAAATAATGCACATACGCTCTTCTAGTTCCAAAATATATTTCAAACACACTCTGAGAAACCTAAAAGTGATTCAATGTTACTTAATAGAGCTCGACTATTGCCAGCAAAACTCGAACCTTGCGATGATTCAATATAAATGTTTATATGCGGTAAGCGCATCTTACTCATAAAACAGTTACTCAAGGTCACTTCACATGTTTTTTATCTAATTAAGGCGTGTTCAGGCAATGATTCTTATTAGTAATGAACACTTAGAAACCACCATTTTGAAAATGTGCATGTATTGATGACGCCATGGTCAAGTTGTACCTAAAGAATTCGTAACTAATTGACGTAGCGCAACCATAATAAGATGTTCGTTATTGTCTCGGCAACACTTTTCATTTGCAACCATCTCCGATCAATTCTGAGCGCTTTGAAACTTTTGACTATTTGTCAGCTCTGCTGACCAAACGATCTAGATTGTTGTGGGGATCGCAAACAAATATTTTTAATCACATGAAAATTAGTATTAATCAAGTCTGGTATTTTAGGGTGAAATGAAACCCTTTATCTTCCAGACTATGTGGGCTTACTTCAAATAAAAGAGCGCTACGCTAAGTATTATTATTATTTAAGGATGTAAAAGTGCCTAGTCGGAGACAAAAATATGAGATAGGGAACAAAACTGTTGAAATCATTTCCTAATACATCATCAAAGGCTCTAACGCAGGTTAAATGTCAGCGTAAATCATAAACCTTGCTTACAGACTGCCTGGTGGTGAACCGATGAAATATTATGACGTTCACTCACCTATGTCTCAGTTGGTTATTCGCCTGAATAATTGATACGTAGAAATCTATACTTCGTAAGTAGGAACCTTCCAAAAGAGTAAAAGAAAGAATGTGTTTGATAAAGAGTTAATATTGGTTGCTTAATAGAGAGGCAAATTTGTATTTTATTAGGTGTTGATTAACTATGTGGTACGTAGATCACACATCAAACAAAGTGCAAAATTTTAATCACGAATAACGAAACAATTGATATTGTTATGAAAATGTTGTTTTTTCGTTGACGGTAAGTGTGGTACAAAAGGGTACTTATAACGCTATTAAGTGGTTCAACTGAATGTAGATCAAAATTTAGATTATCTTCGTAAAGTGCGCACAGCTGCTTGATATAACTAAACCCGTTAATTTCCATTGTCATTATGACGCCTTTAGATTGATGTTTTCTCACTTCGTGTTGTTTGGATAATAATAGCATTTAGTGGCTTGTGTTTTCTTTGCCTCGTGAACCTTTGTTTATTGAAGCACTACTGTATTGAATGCCTTTGGCATTTCGATTGACATTCTACCCAGCTAGAGCATCAAGGAGCAAGAGACTTCTTGGCAATAAGAATTCACGCCGTTCATTGCTTAATATGACATAAAAAAGAGATCAAGGTTTCCCTATCTGGTTTTGTCCATTCAAATGTCATGACATGGGATTCGAGTCTCGTGCCTTGTTTCAGTGATAAATTATTAAATTTGACATTTTCTAGAATATGATTTTCAATCGTCTGGGATCAATCTCTAAGTGCAGAATCGTCTGTTGAAGCTAAGGTATAATGCAAAGTATAAAACGATATCATCTATCAAGTCACTAATTTAAATATTTTCACTGCAGGGCGTTTTGGTCTGGTCAAGATTGAGGAAAACGAACTATTTGTAATGACTAAGGTGTCGAAGAGTAAACAAACTCAAGTAATAGATCGATACAACAAAGTTATAACAACTCCGGGTTTTGTTATGTCACATTCTGTTTGATTGTTAAGCCCCTCTGTTTGTTTGTGTTCGTTTAATTTACCAGGCAAAGGTCGGACGTTGTTCATTTTACTGATTTAAAAAGCAAGTTTGCTTTTCTGGGTTGAATACGCACTTACGCAAGTGAACGGCATACATACGACATGTGCATTACGGCCCCGAAGAGAAAAATGTTCATTCTAGAGGGGCGTTACAACATTTGAACGGAGATCACGCCCTTTTGTTTTTTCTTTCCTTCTTTTGGTAGAACCTTCCTTCCGTAATAACAAGTTAGCAGTTCGTTCTAAACGGTGGTTCAAATCTTTTCACAGAGACAAGCATTATTGTTTTTTCTTTCTTTTGGTAGAACGTTTCTTTTTTAATGACAATTATTATTATAATATTTTAGGGTGGATATATGTCCATGAAAGTGTAATCCAGGACAAATGTTGTATTTGTATGTATATGATTAAGTTGTTAATTTTATGTTGTATGTATATAACTACAAAACGGGTCAATTTATTTTTCTGATCCCAAAAAGTAAATACGACTTATTTCAGCCATCGTTAGACTATCTTTGGTATGTTCATGTTTGAGAATTGTAACAGTCACAGTTTATACGCTCTGGTAAGGGCATTTAAATAACTTGCCGAGTACCCATTATATCACGAATATTTATTAAAACACAACAAAATCATGTCCATAATACATAGAAGATGTTTATTTGTTCTCATAATAACCATAGATTCAATTTATCTCCGTGAAAGATCAAGTAAAATCTTGCCGTAACAAGTATTTGATTCACTGTCAGCCATATAGTAGGCAGCACCCACCCATATGAACTATCTGGCGTTATCCACTCACATTCAGATTAACGAATGGAAGGCTGTGTCCTCAATGAGCTAAGCCGAATGCAGTTTCGTAGATACTCCTTAAATATGACATCAAAAAGGTTAAGGAAGATGAATTTGTAATACGATATCCTCATCATATTACAATGGAGCTAAGGTTGTATTTCAGATGATATACACATCTTTGATACGCCTCTTAAGAATATGGGCGGATAATTATCTGAACCATTTGTTTACGCTTCATTAGTTGGGCATGCAATTAAAACGAATTGAAATAAGTAAAATTAAGATGAAACACATTCTTCAGAGAGACTTGATGGGAGTAGTTTTCGTGACCTCTTGAATTTTGAGGAATTAAGTCACAAGGGATTTTACTGAAAACAGCTGATTTCAAAAGATTGATGATGGATGATTATTGATGATTTTTTTCAGTAACAAACTTAAAGGCGAAGAAGCTTCTATGCATTATGCAAATGCTTATTTTGTGTTTTAAAGACATTTTTCAGAGAGACTTGATGTGAGTAGCATTCGTGACCTCTTGAATGTGGATGAATTAAGTCACAAGGTATTTTTTTCTGAAAACAGCTGATTTCAAAAGATTGATGGTGGATGATTATTGATGATATTTTTAAGTAGCAAACGTAAAGGTGAAGCTTCTATGTATTATGCAAATGCTTATTTTTTAGTTTTAAACAAAACACCGTTTATAAACGAGTACACTCCTAAGTGGACGAGAAAGAGTATGAGAATGTCCGAAGCATTTTTAAAAAGATAATTGTCTACTCTATATGTGGCTGTCACTGTCTTTGTTTTTAAAAAAAATGCAATTTTAGAACGCTAGTTTAAAATGCAATTTGGTTTATATGGTGCCCTTTGATTTATATTCAACTCTAACTAGTGCCATTCAACAAAGAAACGTATACATGACGACGCTATTCCTCAAAATGAGCCAGAAGGAAAAACAACTTCAAATGACATATTAAAAAAAATCAAAGAGCAAAGAGAGCACAGTCATGGTTCCACATCTAGAAACTCGTAACTTTGTCAGAAATGAGTCAGTTCTAAAGTAAACTCTTTAAAAAGCTGATGTTTGATTTAACATGAAGTTGTGATTTGTATGTTAATCAAATTTGTTGGTGAAAGAGAGATGAAATATAGCAAGAAAATATAATCACAGCTAAAATTAGATACACAACTATTACTGCAAACCGATGACACGAGACAATGTATCTATCATAACCCTATTTGAGACCGATTGTGGTGGTAACGTCTGATCTCAAGAGGAGACTGTCACATGCCATATCCATTTCACACCTTCCAAGTTCTAAGTTCATACTAAACAAGGGAATCATCACATTTTGTCGATTATTTGGTTGTCTACTAAAAAGATTTGCTATAAGGGAAGTTCTTGATCGATCACTCGAATCGATTTAACTCCTAAAAGTCGATGTCATAGACATTCATAGCACAAACTCATCGGTTTGTTATGCTTAAGACTAGACCAGGCACTAGCCTAACTTTGTTTGATGACAGTGAATCCATGTGTCATGACAGTGAATCAATCAGTGTAAGCTTGATTAAGGGATGTGAAGTAATTGATCCCTAGGCTGTAATTGGTTCATACCCGAGATTTAGAACACCAGTGTCGATGCAGACAATATCAGGCGAGATAACCAATGCTATTTACATCTTTAAAGAGTTCTTATTTTTCCAAACAACAAACTTTTCATGTAATTATATATGAACTGAACTCAACTACACCACATCATTTCTTAAATGGACGACATAATAAGTTTGAATAACAAGAAATAATAACATGAATTATGTGATCTGACGAGATTTTCTTAGCTAGTTAAATCATGCACAAATTTGAAATTAGGGTGATTGAACGAATAAAACGTAGAGTATAAGAGCGTCTTCATATCATTAACATATGATTACATGAGATCTTCGACGAGAGATGATTTTACATATTTACTGCGTCAATTGCTCTAACCATGTCTACATAACAAAATTGTGGCAATTATACTTTTATTCTATTAGAATGAAATGTGATACTTTTGAGCTGTTTTAAGGCGATGCAAAGCCAATTTACTCGCGTGAGATAAAATGTCAACTAAATCGCCTAAACCCGGTCACCTCCTGGTTATTCACACATAAGACACATATATTGATGCAGATATGTAACATCAAAACATAGAGTACAATATGTTATTACTCATGATGGATGGTCATAATAGAGGAAACGCCCATGAAATAAATATACGCAACGAGGCTTGGCAGGAAGCAGCACACAATATAAGGCGACGAGGCTTAAAGTGAATAAGAAAATCCCAAAGTTCATCTCATTTATGTTTTCGACTACATTGTTTGCACACCAGTGGTTAACAGGAAGTATTGGGTAAGACAACACTATTTTACTCGGGTGCCGAAATACGGATATCGTAAATGATACTCCTTACTTCCTCAGTTTACTTATAATTTCTACAACGTACTTAAATTTTGTTAATTTAAGGAAGATCACTAAATTTGAATGAGATATATGCCATGTGGAATAAAATTAATACTTCGTTAAAAGTCGATCGATATCCATTCATCGATATCAAACTCGTGTGCCATGAATAACATAGTCAAGTCAAGAAGTTGATGTTTTGCTCACTGCTTAAACAAAATATTTATTCGACACTCAATCAAAATGAATGCTAATAATAGCCGACCAGAATTATGTGTTTTATTTGCGGAAGTCATAAAATCATCATTCTGCCTAAAAACCAAAAAAAGTGTAGACAAAAAGAGAAAAAGAATGATCACATGCAATGCAACATGAATAATCTCTGCAATCTGAGAGTTCAAAACTAGAAAAGAGAGGATAGGGAGTAAACAAAAAATAATGTGAAATACACAATCAAATTTCAAGATATAGAAAAAGAAAAACCCAAACCAAACACGAAAATATTTTTATTGTATGTTTTAAATGAAGTGTTGTTGAGACTTTTCACCAGGAAATTTCTCTTCGACATGTGTCACTATTCATTCAGCGCAATTTGTGGTTCTTAACCCTAGCTCCGAGTTCTTCTGGCCTTTTGAGGCCGGCCTAAAACAGGGTCTCCTGGTATCGCTAAAACCTGTACCTGCCTCAACAAAGTGCTGTCCATTTTCTTGGAACAGCGTCCTTCTTCTTGGCAAATCATCTCAATGATTTTTGAGACACCGAGCTTCTCTCGGATTAGGTCGTTGGAGTCTCTGACTTTTAGGGCATCATAGCGCATCCATCGGACCGGAGTCATCTCATTACTGAGTTTAGCAGGCTATGTTTTATAACCGTACATTATGACAGTCTGATATTCTAAACGGTTATCACTTTACCTTAAATGTTAGAGCCTTAGAAGTGACTATTAACTTGCCAAAAGCACACTTCATTCTCGTGATTGAGCTAGACTACGATATGCAACAGGATTTAGCATTTAGCAGAAATCGTTGACGACTTCAATAACTTTAGCATCTAGTACAATCTCTCTTTCGTGTCCTCAATCTGCAGGGACATATCTCTGCATCTGATATATTTCTAAGTTTCTACCTAACAAGAGTTTGCAGCATACTCTACTAGACTTCCGATGATCTAGCAACAATGTAACTTTGGCTTTAGTTTTCGTCGAGAGACGATTACTTTGGTCCTAATTATGTTGGCCTGTTTGTCCTTTTGTTTCTATGTTGTGCTTCCAAGCACCAAATCCTTGAGGTCTTCTGTCATCAGCGTGAGATCAATCGCGTATAGAAGCTCCCAATGTAGATTTTTAAGTATTATGAAGGTTGGTCTATGACTATGGTGAAAAACAGTTTGCTGAGTGGTAGCCGTGGTAGACGCCTACCTGGACATTAAAAGCGTCCCCAATTGATCAACTAAGTATATAGCGCTTTTGCAGATCTCATACATTGCCATACTAAAACCCTATGCCAAGTGTGAAAGATAACTTTGCACACATTATGGCAATAGCAGTGTGTCAATAACATGCTTTAAAAAAAATTAGGAGATTGTTTATTTGTTGATTATTGGGATAATATTATCGCTCTCTCTGTAAACGGTATGATATCCATATAAACATGAACTACATGGTTCTACAATCAAAATAATCCTGAAATCCTCATGCAAAAAAAAGGGAAAGTGTAATTTTCTAGAGATCACATTTACCAGCTTGAACATTCTTGTTTGTGTTAAGAAAGTTAAGAAAGTTAATGTCAAGGTCAACAGCAGACAGCTATAGAACCGAAACCAACACTGGATCATCTAATACCAAAGCAAAGTACCAAAATATCTACTTATTGCAGCATAATCATGAATATGAATTGTTTATCATGTCACATTAAACATCAAATAATGTATTTTTATCAATGATAGAGTATCTTTACAACAAAACACTTCATTGAATAAAATTGCATTGTTTCTCTTTTTTACACTAACGTTATTTCATTATAGCAGCCAAGTTGGTAGCTCCTGAGTTCTTGTCTTGTTCATGTCTCAAGTCATCACAGTTATATAAATTGTCCTCATGGATAAACGTGCCATACAAGAGATCTTTATCTGATTAAAAATTAATCGTGCAGTGATTTGTTTTCTTTCAGAGGAAATTTATGTTGATTTGCTTTATGGAAATCACTTCCAAATCTGGCATCGGTTTATGTCTTAAGTGGGGATGTTTTTTGCTGTCATAAATCGTGTAGTCAGTCATCCCAACAAAGAAATAGCACTAAAAGTCACGAGCGTTAAGTATTTCCATGAGAACAAATGCAATTTAGTTTAGATGTACATGCATTAAACCAGTATTATACCTCTTTTTGATAAAACAAACTACTTTCTAGTGCGAAAATAATTGTTTAAAAAACATCCGAATTTATTTGACAAAGTCTGATCTATCGGTGAAGCAGTAAAAAGCGATGGTCGTCGCTTAGTCAAGCACATTGATGCCGTAGTTTAGAGAGCCTCCTATAGTCTATAGCCGCGCTTAGTATATAGCAGATTGACAAAGTGAATATCATTTTTTGGTCTGCATACCGACCCATGAGAAAGAAGGGAGAACTAGGCTCCCGGGGTTCATATCAAGGTTCCAGGAATACTTTTATTTCTTCTCCTGATTACCATGTACTCAGTTATGAACGCGCACTGCATCATTGTTCCCGTTCATTACTGCAGGATACTTTCACAATTGTATTTGTTGAATTATGATAAAAATGGTTACAATCATACGTATAAACATGTTTTATTTACAAAACGCAGTAAGTTCAAGTGAGTTGGAAATAAGATTGAAATAAACTGAAAAAAATATGAACCAGCCTACGCATATTTTGTACTCTCATAATCAAGTTAATGGATTTAGTTAAACAATATATCAGGACACTTTTCTGTCAAGTAAAGATATTTTTAAAAAGGATTGTGACAATTTTGAAGCCACATTTTCCACAAAATGGATGGCCAAAGTTATCAACTGAATTGAACTTTAAATCAGTGGAAGATCAAGGTCGAAAGACTACCTGAGTGAATTAAAAATTGATCTTTTTTCTAAGCAGTTGTCAATATCAAATAATATAATATGAGAAAAGGCGAGTCCATTTTTTTGAAAACTCTTAGCGCCAAGGTATCGTTAGATTCATTTTAATTGTAAGAGAAAGGGGTCAAGGGAAGTGGGACCTGATGTCAACAATAATGAAAATGAATATAGTATGATTGTCAAATTCAATAAGTTGAATATGTTTAAGACAATAGTTGTCTATAGCAGTGTCATATGGCTCAATGAATACTAGGACACTGCTTAAATAAACTATGAGTAGAATCCTTTTAAATAATAATCCTCTTAATTAATACTTTTGAAGCGACCGGGGACAAGGACACGACGCTGTCGCTTTATCTCAACTTAATAGGTTTCTTCTTTTAAGGCTTAGATTTAACAATGACTGATAAGATGGTTACTGAAAGTGTGTCTATAATTGACTTAATCAAAAGCCGATTATTGCAAAAAACCTTGAAAGGGGCATTTAATAGCAAATAAAAAATCGAATGAAAAGCTGGTCGGTTTTAAAGACTGGTTTTGTTAAATCAATGAAACCTCTCTCTTTCTCTCTCTCTCTCTCTCTCTCTCTCTCTCTCTCTCTCTCTCTCTCTCTCTCTCTATCTATTTATTTCTCTCTCTCTTTCTCTTTCTTTCTCTCTCTCTCTCTCTCTCTCTCTCTCTCTCTCTCTCTCTCTCTCTCTCTCTCTCTCTCTCTCTCT
>JAUUEB010360320.1:0-12420 GCA_032362205.1 Clione limacina
CCATATCAATCACACCATATCGATCACACCATATCAATCACACCATATCGATCACACCATATCAATCACACCATATCAATCACACCATATCAATCACACCATATCAATCACACCATATCAATCACACCAATGATCTAATTAAGTTTGTATTTCATCATGTTCAATATTATTCCTATCCACAAGAAGCCCACAAAACTTCAATTTGGGACCGTGAAAGCGAAAACTCTGGTGCTTTTATTTCTTATTGTTATCTTTCAGTTTGCATTTTATTATCAATTCAAAGTTCAATTTTGTTATTTAAGAAACTATTCAGTTTGAAAATGTATTTGGTCGTAGTGGACTTATCATTTAGTTTTTCATCCTCTATGGCAGAGAGTGCTATGAAGGTCATTCAAAAACACAGTAGGAATAACAAGATGAGATTAGATTACTTGAATTATCAACAACCAGATGATATGAGTTAAACTAAATCACTTTTCTGGCAGCTTTTTCATCAGCATCAGCATACATATAACATGTGACAAAAACAAATCTCAACTCATGCATTAACAATTATTATATTGATCAAAATATATTTTATGAGCAAACTCACCTGAGAGACACAATGATTCTTTGTTGCCGGATCATTAGTCTCATAACAGAGAAACATTGTATCGCTCAGGTGAGTTTACTCATAAATTATATTTATACTTGCGGCATGTTGTTAGAGGCTCTCTGAGACAATAAGTACAACCCTTCTGGCACCTTTTGAAATATATATACAAAATAGGAAGGAAGAGTTTATAGATGCTAAGAAGAATCTGAATAAGGACGGGAGAAAAGATCAGCTTCTACAATTACCGTTAGAGTGTTAGATCTGTTTTCTTACCAAATATGTCCTCAAAAATCAGCAAGACAATTAAGAACATCAACAGCATAACGAGGAAGGCACTCAGCAGTCCTAGGCTTATTGCTCATCATGTTGAGACCATATCAAGGGAATTGTTTTTAGTCATTCACCATCTTGATGATTCAGTTTGCCTGGAAAATTTTCATTAATCTGTGTCCAATAAGAAGTAGGAGTACATGTCTTGTAGACAACCTTTGTTCAAAACATCATGCTTATGGTACCAAAATTTGGCTTTTGAAAACTGATGCTAACCAGAGACTACACTGAAACAAGATGGCAATGACAAATAGATTAGTTTCTAGAAGAGAAAATCACCCTTCTATATCATTGAGATGTCAACTAGGTATCCAACCAATTACTTATATCAGGTGGTTAAGTCACATAGAGAGAAATCTCCTGTTTCTGCTGCTCAAGGTTTGCCCTTGAAGATGTTGATCAAGCGTTACTGAAGATCTGGACGTATATAATTCAGTTGACTATTTGTCATTTTGTTCTCAGTATTTTTTATTTGTTTTTCATTTTGATTTTGTATTAAGTTTATTAACAAATCACATGTTCATGTATCTATTTTTAGAGTGGTTGCGTTAATTAGATGAATATTTTGTATAGATGGTAATCTCATATCAAGTAAGAGTAAGATTTCGATTGACTTTATAGCTAGAGAATAAAAATCGTTGATGTATTTTACTATTCATTTTTAATTAATATATACAAGAAGATTGAATGTGGATAAAAATACATATTGAGAATTTTAATTGCACTTTAAAAATTTTTTAGAACCACCATTGTCATCATGATTTCTTTCCTAGTAAGGTAAACTTAGATACCATAAGAACATCACTGAGTTACTTTTGAATCAATAGATACTATTTTTCTCTTGAAAATGATTGAGTTTCAAGACTTTGTTATACCTGTAAAAGTGTTTTTATTAATCATTTGTTTGTGTTCATGATATTACATGCAGCTTGATATCATCCATTACTTGCACATTTAGTCATTGTCTCTTCTTTGATGATGTTTGGAGATAAAAAAATTTGTTAAAGCTATGAGATTTTTTGACTAAATCTTTGAGAGATTTTTTAGCTACTTGCTGAAGATACCAAATAACCATTTCATATCTCTCTAAGGTATACTCTCTGGTCTTCTGTATAAAAGATTATTTTATTTTTGGTTATTTATTTTCATGCTTTTCTAGAATTTAACATGAATTCACAAAAATAGATATATTAGATATTTTTTCAGTTCCTTTTCTATTACTGTCATCTTCAGCTTAATCTTCTAATATACTGATTCACTCATTAAAAGGGAAGCTGCTAGTATTTTGTGATGAATCCACATTATTATTACACACACTTATGCATTGGCTGTAATATTTTAGAACAAAGGTGTGAAAATTTAATTTGCAGATCTCAACAAGAATGTCACAATTTATTTTCTTCTTTTTCCATTATATGGATTAACTCATAAATGAGTAATAACATCCATGCAACATTTTCTGGAATTATTTACCCCAGAAGATTAAAAGAATTTTGTAAAAAGGGTGAAGAGAAACAGGGATAAAATTATATGTACACTAAAGGGAACCACAAGGTTAATTTGACATGGCTGGTGTGTAATCAACTTACCTGTAACCATCTTCAATTGTTTATATTTAGGATTTTAGTTTTTGCAATTGAATTTTGTAAGTTTGGAAGCAAAAGGAAGTGTAACTACCAGAAGATTTAATGTCTAAGGGTAGAGAATTCCACATAGTGTTGGGGTAGAAAGAAAAGGGGTGGCTGTCCACTGAGGATGAAGGGACATGACAATTATTAAATTTGCCTCTGGTTGTGAGATTAGATGGTTTTAAATCCTCAGTGGGGATGTCAATTAGGTAATTTCTGGTCTTAAACATGTTAAGTTTGCTCCTGGCCCTATGTTCCTAGAGGGGGACCCAACCGAGACTATCCATGTTTTTTTAGTGGTTGCCAGATGAAAACTCATAATTTTGAGTGATGAACCTTGCAGCTCTTTTAAGATTACCAAGAAAAAAAAAACCTTCCCTTTTGCTAATGTACATCACATAAAATGAGATGCATATACTTGAAAGAATTACTTGACTTCTTCTTGTAGTTATATTTTATATAATTTGACTTGATGAAAATTCCTGCATATTATACAAACTTTGTTGTACAATACAATGATGCTTATGATGATATACAAACTAATCTTTGCTGATTTTTTCTTCTTGCCATTGATTGGTATCAAGATAAAGATTCAATTTTCATGGCGACTTATGAATCCCGTGACACCCTTCAAGCACCATTACTTATGGTGCCTAACGTATTCCTAAATGACTCAGCGGCACATAACACGATTGGTATTAATTGAGTTATTAAGATCAAAGTTTTTGTTTCACTCAAAATTTTTGTATTTGCTTTTTTATATTCCTGTTATTTTGGATTCTTGTCGGGGGGAAAAGGTCATCTGTTATTTCTAGTTTGTTGTTTATTGTTCAATTGAATTCTGATTTGAGATGATTTTTTATGTCAAAGTTGCTATTGTTCTACACATGTCAAAGCTGCTATTGTTCTACACAAAATAATTATTTATCCATGGTTGACTTTCAATTTTGCAGCCATTAAAAAAAAAATACACCATTCTAGCCTAGAAAAATACAAGCAATAGATAATGTTGCTTAAAAAAAGTTAGCATACAATGCACTTCCCATATTTATGCAAGGAGGCTCACAGACCAAGGGGTATACATGTGATATGAAGGCGTGCAACTCAAAACAAAGTACCTCAAAATCAATAATAAGACCTGGCAATTCTTATTTCCTCTTTATGATGACACTGCACAAGTTTTTTTCAACTTCAGATGTTCTGGCATTAAACTGTGCAGCAAACTGACAAAAATATGTGATTATATTTTAAGGAAAATGATCAAAACTTGAATGAGAAATATCTATCATTGCTCGGGTAGATGATTAAAGTCTGTGATTCATAAATTGAAGCAAATGCGTCACTCCCCATCCAAAGGTTTTACATGTCACAAATTTCAAAACAGTTTTCTTTAACTTTTCACACTCTCCTTATCATCTGACTCAAAAATGAAGTTATTTTTATAAACAAAATGACTAGTTATGGTCATCAATAGACCTGATATGAGAAAGACAAGGTTTTGAAAAGCAGCCTTAGATAGAACACACAGACTGCTGCCTCCTAATAATGCAATTTAAACACTTCAAAATCTTCAATTTGTGTCTAATCTTTATTATCATGAAGTAAAGTAACTAAGAAAAAGGAATTGAGCAAAGAACTTTTAGTGGTTAGTGGTCACTACTGATTACCTTTACAAGGCAATATCTTGAAACATAAAACTGTGACAAGTGGAACCTGTGACTAGAAGCGTCATAAATCTATTTTTTTTATTTTACTGCCTGAAAGTCTACTCACATTTTTAGAATAGATTGCCTGCCTACCAGTCGTTTATAAGTTTTTCCTTAAGTTTTTTTTCTGTCAACAAAACAGAGCTTACAGATCTAGTAAAGTTTACCCATTTGAATCATCAATTTAGGCATAAGGCAATCTTGTGGATTTGCTCTAAAATCACTTGATTCAAGCACAGATACTCTTGAAATCATCCAGGGAAGGGGCAATTGTTTGTTTTAGTCTCTAAATTTCACCCTAAATAAGGCTGATCACACACAAACAAAAGCCACTCTTGGTAAGAGTTACATGATAGATAAAATATCATTATAAGCGTGTCCAAAATGAATTGACCAAAGCTGAAGTCGAATAAAACCGTAAATAATAAAGTTATTGTAGTCTGATTTTTGATTTTGTATCATCAATTCAAGCGAATTTGTTTGATTTGCTTATATTTTTAATAGGCCTTATGGTTTGAGAATTATCTTATTATTAAGATTTTGAAAGCAACATTTTCAAACAAATCCTTGAAATGACTATTTTTACCTAATGACGTCTGGAAAAAAACGGAAGTCCCATAAACAAATTTAAAATATTAGCATTTCAAACAATTACTTCAATTTATGAATACAATAAAAAACCAGACTACAATATCTTTATTATTTACTGTTTTATTTGACTTCAGTTTTGGTCCTTTGATTATGAACACACTGTATACACAAAGAGAAAGAAACTCTCGAGTGACTCAAAACTTCATAGTGTGATTAGCTTAGATATCCCTTAGTGAGAGTAGACTATATGAAAGTTTTCATTGAAGATTAAATCCAACAAAAGATAACTGCCAATGTTTGAGGATTCTTCGTTAACATCTCTTTCAGAGGAAAAGAGTCAAAGTAATGTGTCTGTCCAAGATATGGGTCCAAATCTTGATCGACTGTGGTCGTATGGATGTGCTCTCACCAAGGTTAAGAATGTCAGCTGTATTGCATGGAACAAGCAAAATCCGGTAAATAGAAAGTTTCCTCTTCTTCTTTTTGTTTGTCAGGAATTTACAGTTTTAAATTGAAGATTTTGTGAATCCTGAATTGTTTTTGTCTGTCTTTATTTGTCAAGCACAATTGATCTTTTCATTTTAAACTCAATGTATATTATTAACTAGCGACTTTGTCACTTCGGTGTTACCCGACTTTCTCTAAAAATAAGCTTAACAGAAAAAGAAGAAGAAGAACAAAGTATCCAATGACCAATTTCACCATGCTATTTCCAATGCATCAATATTATTAAAAAGGACCCCCTTGCCAAAACTCAAGTGCTTTGCGCCAATATCCCCATCGTTTGAAAAGTCATGATATGCCCCTGCATTCTACCAAAAGAATAATCAAAACCCAATTAGTTCGTATAACAACTTTCATGCTGAACAGACTTTGTTCATTTGCATTATGCGCTTAACTCTGGGAATTTTTGGAGTGCGCTTCCGTTCAGGAAGTAATCAAAACAATTAGTAATATGGTGATTTTTAAGTTTCTTGAAATATATAGTAAAATACTCAACAATACTACAAAAATCGTAGAATGTACAAAATTACACCAAAGGCATCCGAAGTACCCCTTTGATATGTAAGTAATCACATGTTAATAGCTTTAGCCAAATCCAACCACAGACTTTGGAGCTAATTGTCACGCAAGCAAGCAAGCATACATACAATTCAGTGTATATTGTTATAGATTACATGTGCCATGTACAAAACAATTGGAGATATAAACTCATCTATTTCTTGAGATGTTATTAAATAGTAATCTTTTTGCTTCTAATGGGAACTAATGATTATGTGAATAATTTCTATTATCTCTGACAGCCATGGTGTGAGACATTTGCTGCAGTTTTTGTTTACCTCAAAGACTTTTATAGTGTAAGAGATAGAGGCAATTGATCAGCATTTATTTTATATTTTTAACGCATTATTTGATGAGTAAGTACAAAAGGATGCTGGATTTGATCAAATCAGTCTTATTAACCAGAAGGGTCACAATATTGTGGCATAAACTACAATTTTGAAAAATAACCAAACTGTTTTTTCACCCCTAAATTATCTCTTCCTTGCTACTAGATACATTGCTTTCTTGGTTTAATACCTCAAAATGATGTGGTGATTTCAGCTCAAATACAAACAAATTAATTATTCCAGTTCCAGCAGTTATCAATTAAGCATTAATCCTGATACATTCAGCTGGTGTAATATACCACCCTTATCTATGTTATATTCTTGCAATGATAATGATATATCAATGTGTTTTTTTCAGGACCTTGTGGCAGTGGGCTACGGTCAATTTGAGTTCACCAATCAAAAGGCTGGCCTTGTGTGCTGCTGGTGCATTAAGAACCCAGAGGTAACTGATATGATTTACATATAGTCTTAGTAAATATTGAATTTAAAAATTAAACATATGTTCATGTGATAATTTACTTAAAAGATGTCTACTAAAATTAAACATGAGTCTACTCTAATTTGTATAAAAATAGTGCATAAAAAACTTTGTAATTTCTTAAGAAATGGTTGTTCATTTTATTGTCTTTAATCAGGAAAATAATTAGTTAATAGATAACGTTTGATGTTAAGCAACGTTTTTATTATTAGGATCATGACTTCTCAGAAATGTTTTAAATTTTTTTTAGAAATCACATTTCATGAAATCTTCTCAGTTTATTTTTATGCCATGTCAATCATTGCCTTAATTTAAAAATTGATTTATGCAATGTTGAAATAAAGATGAGTGTGACTTATTTTACTCAAGGGAGAACAGAGACATTTTTTAAATTAAATATTGTTTGTCTCTTGTGTGAAAATCACTTGTGGAATGTTCATTTTGATATGATTTGTTCTCAACAGTACCCTGAGAGAGTATTCACATCAAAACATGGAGTGACTGCCCTTGACTTTTCCACAGCAAATGCAAATCTCTTGGCTGTAGGTTCATTTTACATTCCTGATTTTGTCATTCCTCTTTATAACTATAACCTTTTTTTTTTGTTTTATCTTTGTTTAATTTATTGTTGTATTTATTGCTTCCGTTTGAGCTTGATTTTTGTTATTCAACATGATCAATGAAGAAGTCCCAGAACCAGACCCTCTGATGCAGGCAGGTGGATCTAAATAAATAAATTCTTCAATGTTTTATCTATATTTATTGAACATTTGTTATACAACTTTAAGCGGACCACAAAATTGTTCACATTTTTGGCTCACTGGAGCCAAATTATGCAAAATTAGTTGTACTGAAAACTCATTTGAGTCTACCTGCTAGCTTATACATACAGTAACCATAGAATGTTTCAAAAAGTGGGGGGAAAATTGACTTTAAAACATCAAGCAATGTCATGATGAAGAAGAAATAATGTCAACTGTATTGATGCAGTGGTGAAGAGACATTGAAAGTCATGAGCTAGAACAAGTATTACTTTACTCATTTTTTAAAATCCTTTTTCAAAGATAGATACTTTTAACACTGACACTGCTTTTATAGATACCATCACTAATATTGTTTGTGACCTAAGTGTTGCTAGGTAACAGTTTTTTGAAGACTCAGAAAACTACAAGCTGTCTTCAAGTTTACATAAAACCTTTTGTTACTGAGCATATTCTGAGCTACTTAAATTGTCAATCCACTAACATGTCTATAATTATCTTAGTTCAGTTTAACATTAGGGGTTGTAGTGGTCAATTAAGTGAGTGGATAGCAGTTTATATAGTAAAAAAAACAAAAAAAAAACGCTTGCAGTTTGATAGAATATTTCAATTATCAAATAATTTAAAAAAAAAATTTAACTATACAGTATGCACACAAAATTACAAGGAGAAACTGTGCAGACTTTTTTCTAACTGTGGATGAGGGTCATTATTAGCAAACATTTGGTCAGCATAATACTGATAAATGATCAGCATTGTGTCAAAGGGTTTTTAGTAGGCAATCAAAGTTTGGTTATCCAGGCTAAGGGCACTTCCTCAGACCTAACTTAAAGAGGTTTAGACCAAGTCTGTTGTTGATGAGTTTGTTTGTGTTGTGAAAAAGAATTGATGTGCATGTAGTCATATTTGGTAAAAGAATAACGTTATTCATAAAGTTCAAATATTTTCCTGTCAAATGTTTAGGTTGGGTACTATGATGGTGGAGTGGCAGTATACAATGTAAGAAAGTCTTTAGATGAGCCAGTGCTGGATAATTTGTGAGTATTGTTTTGACATTACATGTCCTTGTTCTTTTCTTTATATTTTATGGTCAACCAACCTAGCTTTTGTGCTTTAGAAAAATCTTATCTCCCTCTAAGACTTGAAGCAGACTTTCTGCTACTACATCATGATATGTCAAGCATGTAAAACATAATTAAACAGAATACAGAAGACTCAAGCTAGAAGTAAGAAGAAAAATAAGGACAGACAAAGCAGAATAGCTTGAAAGGGAATGTTCAAAGATTACTGAAGCCAACACTGAGAGAAATTCAAATGGACTGACAGGAGAACTAATGAAAGTGTCCTTGAAGAACTGTGTGTACAACGGCAGATGCTAAATGAAGTCAACAAAAAAGACTCAAGGACATGGGGAATGCTATCGGAAATGCCAAAACAAACATGATGTCAACAGTACTTCAGGGAAAGTTAGAGTCAAAAAGAAGGAAAGGAAGACCACCCACATTCTTGATAGAAAATGTAAAGAAAGCAACCGGCCTCCACTTCATGAGATGATTCATCGGAGCAGAGACCGAAACCGATGGCGATCAATTGTGGCAAGGAGTGGGGCTCAAACGGACGATCCCGGCCATGGAGACAGGTAATCATGATATTGTACAGGAGGATGATTTCCCAAATATCACTTGATTGTTGAAAAGACAAGAATTTCAAAATTCATTTAATCATTCTTATTATTTTTGTGTTATAAAATTGAGATTAGAACATTTTGAGTATCTTAATTTTAATTTATTGTTTTTCTATGTTCTAGAAGCTATAATCTTAGTATTTTGCATAAGGTTTGCTTCATATTTTCACAAACATATCTAGAAAACAAAACAGCATAGTGTTTTTTTTAATTTGTGACATAAACCTTATATTGATTCAAATAATGTTACCTCTGTGTCCACAGCACTACACCAGGCAAACACATTGCTCCTGTGTGGCAACTCAAGTGGATCGAGAAGGAGAGGGGATCAGGGGAGGAAAGAGCTGAGGTTTTGATTTCTATTTCCACTGACGGTAGAGTTACTCAATGGTCTATACGGAAAGGATTTGAGTGTTATGGTAAGAATTACAGTTACTAATAAATATACTTTAAAAATGTTTTGTTTGTTTGTTTCGTTGGTTCACTATCAGCTTAAACAAAGTCAATTTCAGTTACTTAAATGGTTTTTGCGTTAATGAACTGCTTTATAAACTCATGTTATGTGAGCACTTTGGTTCTCCCCTTCACCAATTTGAAAGGTCAATATATTTAAACTTTGATGGTATGTAGTTGAATTCTGATGAGGTCTGATTTAAAAAAAATTGTTATTATTATATAGTTGTAGGTGTAAAAATTCCTATTCTCAACACAAGTGTTGACATGCAAGAAAATCTCGAAGCTTGATGGACTGTAGCTTTCTTGAGCTTTGTATTTCTAAGGGACAGTTCACAATTGACGTCAATCAAGAAGGGGGGAGGGGGGGTCAGTCAAAAGTTGAAGAAGGGTGACTTTGAAGAGAGAAAAACAGACAAATTCCCCCAAAAAATTGATGAGGGGGAGGGTCAATTTTTGGTTGACATCAATTGTGAACCGTCCCTAATCAGTGCAGCCTTTCAGTTGTGTGAGAAAGTTTTTTTTCTAAAAAGCTGACTTGCTAGTACAGATTTAAGATAAAAATTGATTTGCTGTCCCCAGATGTTATGAAACTGAAGAAGATGCCAACTCGTATGGCCGGCAGGGCGAGGGAGAAGAAAGGAGAGGCTTTCATCTCTAGATACGCTGGTGGAATGTGTTTTGATTTTCACGCTAGAGATAACAATATGTGAGTATTTGTGGATTATGATTTAAACCTGGCTCCATTGTTCTCTATTTTTGGATTAAGATTTAAACCAGTCTCCATTGTTCTCTATTTTTGGATTAAGATTTAAACCTGTCTCCATTGTTCTCTATTTTTGGATTAAGATTTAAACCTGTCTCCATTGTTCTCTATTATTTTTGGATTAAGATTTAAACCAGTCTCCATTGTTCTCTTTTTTTTTATTAAGATTCAAACCAGTTTCCATTGTTCTCTACTATTTTTTGATTAAGATTTTAACCAGTCCCTATTGTTCTCCTTTTTATGCCCCTTTCTCCTCAATGATATATCAAGTTCACATTTTCAATCAGTTTTTTTTTAACAGGTTCACTGCTGAAGTCATATATTAATGAAGATGCAGTACTTAAAAGCATGCTTTTTTACTGCACATGTTACATAGCTTTAACTAATTTGTTATTTCTATAAAGATCATGATACCAACTGCACAATTAACTTAAAAGCAAAACAAAACAAATTCCTTAAGGGGCATGTTGTTTGCTGTCTCTGGTGTTTTAAGGGATGTCTGTCAGAATCAGAAAAGATGTTTAAAGTGTGTAATCAAAAGAGGAATTATATGAATTAACCGGGTAGCAAATACAGAAAAGATTGCTAAATATGTATTTAACCCAATGAAAATTGTTTGCTGTAAAAGTTATTCATGAAATATAAACTAAAGATTTCATGAAAACACTGTAACATGCATATTCATGTATACAAACACACTGAGCAATGATCACTTTATATAGTTGATATGATGTTATTATTGATGTTTGGAAATCAGCTCATGATTAAACATTGTTCTCTCCTAACAGTTATTTGGCAGGAACAGAAGAAGGTTACATTCACAAATGTTCTTGTTCCCACAATGAGCAATACTTAGAGAGTTACAATGGACACACAGTGAGTCAATACTGTCAACTTTAACAAAACTTTACTTATTACATATGCAAACCTATTGAGAAGTCACACACTATCCAGTTTATAATTTAGCTTGTTACATATACAGTAGAACCCGGTTATAACGAGGTCGACGGGACTGGGCGATTTGCTCGTTATATCAGGTCTCTCGCTATATCCGAGATCCCCGAAAACAGCAATTTTTAATGGTTCTGTCAACATGACCTCTAGTCAGGCGACAGTACCGTGTAACCACTGTTATTAACAATGGGATGAGGGTTGCATGACGCACCCCTAACAGATGTTTCGATTTGAGAAGTGTTTCTTTTAATTTCAACCTGACGAGTCGACGTTAACTTGTGCTTTATGCCAACTTAGATTGATTTTCCGACTTTGTCAATCGAACTTGACTGCTAATTACCTCGTTATATCCGGTCTCTATGGGATTTTATATCGTTATATCCGATTTTAAAATACTTATATAATATTAGGAAATAACGGGACTTACTTTTTGTTTTGCTCGCTATATCCGAGGTCTCGCTAATACCAAGCTCGTTATAACCGGGCTCTACTGTATTTCACAATTCCCCTGCCTAGAATTGCATTGTTTATGAGACTGAAATGAGTTTTTATGAAGATTTTATCATTGTCTGCATACTTGGGAGTGTTTTCAATTTTTCCACCTTTTTACATTAAATTCCGGTGCAATTCTATGCAGGGAAATTACCTGTATTAAGAGAAACATATCATTTTTCAACATTCCAACTAGGTGTTAAAACAGGATTATGCTTATCAATTAAGGGAATGTTGGTTATTCTTTTAAAAATGTATAGGTAATCTGTTTAAAAACAACGCTCATGCAATTCTGATGTTATTTTTTTACTAAGTCATCTATATATTGCAGTGCGGACTGGACTATTAAGCTTTGGCGTCAGGACAGAACTAAACCAATACTCTCCTTCCATTCATCAACGGTAAGATTTTACATGTTCTGTTCTAGTTCAGTGTAAATTAAGCTGGTGATTGATAAATGATCTTGATTTATATTTTGTTCAATGCTCATTTTAATTTACCAGATTCTTAATGAGGCCAACCCACGAAAAAATAAGGTCACGTGAGAGGTGGGATCCACCACACAAACTCAATATAAAAAAAAACGAC
>JAUUEB010360431.1:0-12419 GCA_032362205.1 Clione limacina
ATTTGAAGGCGTATTATAGCATATATTATCATTTAACATATTTCCAAGTCCAAGACGACTGAGCAAAGAACCAATACTGATGTTAAAAATGTCACCTCTTCTTTTATCACGGCATTAAAATAACCTTGTTAAATTTGATTGTTATAAAATTAATGTCCAAATGGTAACGAAGAGAATAATTTAATGGTTTTATATTCATTATTTGATTAAGAGGGCATCTAAGTACGCTAAGCATAAGCATAAAGCACAAGCAGCAAATAACCTTAAGTTAAGAGGTCAGGGGGAGATCTCATTACTTAATCACATAGTGTCTAACATAAACAGCAGACAGGAATCTGGCGTGATCCAGCCAAAAGGTGATACCAGTCAGCCTGGCAGGGTGTATGTTAACTTCTTTTACATCCTTTCATCTCATTTTCTTTCTTCCATTACAAGCAAAAACAATCATTTCGAGGGAAAGAAGTAGCTGTAAAGGTTAAGGATTCATCTATTCAGCCTATTTGTTGCCATATTACGCAAATCTCACATCCACCTGATATGATACTTTTCACATTATTCGTGTCGATAGAATCCTATTATCAAAGGAAGGGTGCAAGGGGAAAACCAGAGATGTAAATTTGTTAAATCTGACCTCTATATGAAAGTTAAACAAGTTCTTATTATTTTTTTATTCACTCGATTGCTGTTATCTTTCATGTGATTGGCCATATGGTCATGTTAGTCAAGAAATTACCAAACCAGAGGCAAAAAACAGAAAAAGTCACTGCAAAAACTATCATTTATTGGCTATTTTTGCCAAACCAATATCGACATTTTGCCATTGTGTGACCCTGATATCAATTTTTTTAACCTTTAATTTTAGTGGTAAAAAACTAAAATAGAGTTATCAGAACTCAAACTGCGCTGTGTTTCAGTTTACAAGGGGAAAACAAGAGATGTCATGTTCGGAACAAATTGTCATTATGACGTAATAACAAGAGCATCCATTTACTAAAATGACAAAATATTTTTTCTAACAATTAAAAAATGCATAACCTTTGTATACTTTTTATTTCAATAAGAAATATTGATTTTAGCAGAAGTTAGAAGTCCTTAAAGTAAAATTTTTACTTTTTTGAACATTTACAATATTGTATAGAATATTAAAAAGAACGCCAAATTTAGTAATCTCAAATTAATAACAGAATACACTTTACAATGTCAAAGAACAAAATCTTCAGATTAACTATCAAAACTTTCAATTGCAAAAATTCAAGAATATTTAGTATTTGAGGACTAAGTTAAAGACCTTTTTGGAAACTGCTATTTTTGAGTTTTTTTCATTATATTGTAGTATATTAACCAAGAGAGAACAAAAAGTGTAACACCGGTTTTTGGTACTCATTGGCATGCAGTTGTTTAGACAAGAATAAAAAATTAATTCAACCCAACAAATGAGTAATAATTACAAAATTCATTATTTGCATCTGCACATGCAGAAAACTATAATGGATCTTAAATCGTGTTTTTATAGTGTGTTTTTTTTAAATCTATTCAATACCTTATGTATAAAACTCTATGGGATAAGCAGTTTCGTTGATACATTAAACATACCAAGTTTCTTTTGCCCACTATACATACTAAATCCTTGACATTTCGGCAATTTAAGCCCTTTTCCATAAGTGCGACAAACTTCAATGTTCTATTCTGGCGAATGCTTATCATAGTATAGCATTTACAATACTTCATTTTTTGCACTTTTTAAATAACTCATAAATCAGATAACGTCCCTTCCAACTCAGAGCAATAAGTGCCTGGAGATAAGGAATTGGCTTTATTGCATAAGATCAATTAGATCTATGACTAAGATGCCTCGTATAATGTTAGCTGGTATTGATGACAATTGTATATTTTTGTATGTTAAGTCAATCCGAAATGTTATGCAAAGTTTCAGAACAAATAGAAAAATGTCAGAAAGCATCATTACCGAAATTATCTTTAACGTAAAATATGCGGGAAAAGGAAAAAGACGGCCGAAAAGTAGAGTTGAAGTCAAATCAATTCAGAATCAAATGAATAGATCTATCCAACGCCGCAAACGGTGCGTTCGATATGGTTTTCTGGTCACTCGTTTTGCTCAAATCAGTCGACGTTTAGTTTACAACCAATATGTTGTTCCATTATTTTACATTCATTTCAATTCAAAACGACCCACTCATAACCGATCACACTCAGACCGATAGTCATATTTGACAGCCGGGGGTAATTCCGTGCCAACCTTGACAACATTGATATTAATAAACGTTTTTCCGCTTCTTTAAACCGCGTGCAATATTCAGATCTGACGAAAAATAAATTATAATTTCTTAAAAACACTTTGAACTGGACAAGCGCGAACAGATTGACTTTTTTTGATGAAAAATGTTATTCTGTGATTAAACCTATATTGAGATAAATTGTTTTACAAATTTATAAATCCAGTAGAATAAACTTCAAAGAACGCTGTCCGCCACTCAAGTTGACAAAGGGAGAAACTACCTCGTCTCACGTTGTCAAGATCAAAGGAACACAGGGGTGATAACGTTTGGTTAATAAAGTGAAAATAATTTGGGATCATTCCAATTATTTTGTTGTTTTCCTACTACTTATATTAAGGTACTATAAAACGATAGATCAGATCGACCACTGAATTAATTCAACTCATAAAAATCAGTGCAATCGATATGATCGAGACAGGTGAGCCAGCTTCAACACGATTGAGATGAGACTGATTGTTTAACAAAAGCTTGATGGGTATGCTGGTGTTATCATCGCTCAGTCATCATAGGAGGTGAACGTTTCGTGACTCCTCTGATTGAAATGTCTGATTTACCTTTTTTGTCTTTTGCCCCAATTAATACAGGGCAAAGACAACAATCTTCCACTTTTCAGTGAAAAGATTAATATAGTTGTGCTTATAATTGTCTGAGCACTAAACATGATTGTACCAAATATTCCATCTCGAAGTTACCTTCATTTTGTTGAATGACGAATTATTTGTTGTATCATTTTGCGGACAAAGACAAAAACACTGAATGGGGGGAAATATACCGTTTCAAGTGAATTTATAATAATACGGTTATCAAAGAGATATAAAGAAAAAAGAGGTTGATTCTAAAAGCCGTGTCTCTTCAAACTCTGATGTACAACACGTCGTATTACATCTATTGTATACGCTATCAAGTAACATCATTTATAAATTGGAAGTGTCAATCGGTAAATCATTGCTCTTATTCACAAGGAAGACTGTAAACACAACTTTATTGCCAGATGCAGAACTAATGAAAGTAGCAATTACAGATCTAAAGAAAACATAATATAGACTAATACCCCCCCCCATCCCCCTTCTAACAGAATACGTCGAATGAATTATGTTACACAAGAAAGATACTATCTGTTCGGTAAAACGTAAGACGAAATAGTCTGACAATGACAAATGAGTCGCATAAAAATGAAATAGATGACATTTATTGTACTTAACACAAAATGAGATGAAAAGAGACACAGTATATTTAAACATGACCGACCATTCTTATAACACATTTCTATTAGAAAACACAGGTTATATACCTTGGGAACAACCTGGCCGGGATTTGAACATCTGACCGACAACTTCAAGAGTGGTTTGAACATTTATAAATGCAGAAGATTACTTTTTATTATTTGCCCCATATCAACAAGAGTCCCACAATTTCTGACATTGAAAACAAAGCAGTGGCAAAGCTTGACTCAAATTATTAAAAAAAAAATCATTCCCCGCGTATTTACATATTAACCGCATGATTATTCAAATTATAACTATAAATGAATAAGGGTAAATGGTGTTCCCCAAATTTTTTTAAATTTTTTTGGCTCTTATATGCGCTCTTCTTTATATTATACGACTGTATCCGTCTATTGTAACCCTTTTATCATTATGTACTCATGATACAGAAGTTAATCATTAAAAAATCTGTTATTAACCTTCGTTCCAATGAGTCTATCTTGCAAATATCGATTACGTCAAACTTAAAATAAACTGTTCAACATCTACGCAAATTGAATGCATAACTTATTTCTTATTTTGTAAATTAAAAGAAATGCAAACCTTCTGTAAGTTTTGAAAACAAATTAGAGCACTTGTAAAACATCTCAATTCGGTCTTAAAGTCAATGCCTATACTCAATTAGTGCAATGACATTTTTCTTTACTGGGTAATCGTTACCATTACATAAACACTGCACCATGCAGTGTGAAATAAAACTGATACAAAAATTATGTCACTTGTTTCTGACACCTCACCATGCCACCAATCAACGTAAACCAATTATTAAAATGCATCTATATGATGAGAACATAAAATGTGAGATATATTATTTTGTTTCAAACCTGCACATCAGAAACACCATAATACAGGTAAAGTAAGATGCCTTCCTCGACGCTACGTTTTGTTTTATGACGGACGTAACATTTTCGGGATTATTGAATCAAATAATCTGTAATTGGTTATAATGTTTTTACTAGTTTAAAATTACACAAAAACGCCGTAACGGAAAACGCCACAACGACGGCTAAAAACAGGACTGGAAAACGCAACAACGACGGCTACATTTTTAATCTTCAAGAAAGCACAAATAAGTATTTAAATCAAAAGATATATATTGCTACACGATCCGCAACACAAACAACTATAAGAAAAGTATCACTTGTTGATCGAAAACTTCCTAGAAAAACGTTTTTAATTTTCCTAGCTCCATTATAATACGATTATAAGGCATGGCTAAAGATTGAAAATATACACACGTATAGGTTGTTTACTATGACAATTGTTGTTTAGTATACCTGATAAGAGAACCAGTCTTCCAATTGGTATTTGGCCCTGGTTGTGAAAAACAACTGATTTCATAATCACAAGTCAAAAACTCAACAGGGCGTTCACATCTACATCTACGTAGATATCCATATTATAGAAAAGGGTAATGATTTCGTGCTACGGCCCTTTCATTAAGTGAAAGTGTTATGAAAGGAAAACTTCTTTACGCTGAATGAACCAACTGGGCTGACGTGAGATTCGTATTGTCATATTATTGTAACCACTGAAAATCCATTATTAGTTTGCTCATCTGATAACGGACAGCTAAAAAAGACTCGGAAAATGGCAGACAATGATCCAAACAAGAAAAAATGTGAATTATAAAAGCAGCCCTGGTTGAACCTGTATCTAAGCCTATGCCAAAATTGCATACCAATTGCGCTAGACAAGAAAAGTTAATCTTTATCATTACCTAGCAGACGGGCTGAAATAATTAACTTTATGGATGATCATATTCCAAACGTAAACGTAAAGATCCTTTGCCATAAGTTCATCAATTTATAGGCATGCAAAAGAAAGACACAAACTGTTCATGCATTCTTAAAAGTAGGTAAACAAATTATGCAATTCGAAAAAAAATCTAATAACTGTGCTACATTCATATGGTTCAAACTGGAAAAAGGCGCAATGACATAGCTGTAGGGGCGAGGAAAAAATTGCATCGTATTATGTGGTCACGGCGCTTGCTGCTCATACTAAATAGATTTCATTATCAATGATTGCTTGTACCATCGTATTCTATTGGTAATGCAAGGGTAAGCACCTAGATACACCATAAACTCAAGTACTGTCTGCAACCCTTTTTTTAAGACTGTCTGCAACCTGTAAAAACTAAATATCCCTCGGTGGTTGTAAAACGTATGAATAGTAGTCGACAAACAAAGTTGAATATAAAAAAACCTTCCTTGTTAATATTTGCATTATTCTTACATAGGAAATGATGAAAAAGTGTCAAAATAACAACTGTTCGTGAAGGAGAATTTCAACGCAAAAATCTGTCGACAAATAAAGTTGACTCGTTTCGAGCCAAAAGCTAGCAAGCGATACAACAAATAGTCACATTAAATTAAATGATATGAATAATTTGATATAATGTGAAAACATTCATCAACCCACTCATCATTTGATATTAAGTAGCAGGAATGCATTAAAATCAAACAAAACAAGCAACTATTCGGGTTGTAAAACAAATATAAAAAAACAAACACATGACCATCACACAGTATATATATAAACAGTTAAAATACTCAGAAAACAAGAAACATCCGGATCATAAAAGGACTAAAAGTAGCCCAAAGCAGTCTACTCTTTCTATTCTGTTATTGAACCTTTTAATATCCCTTTGGGAGAGGCTAAAGAAATTACTCCTTCTGCGTCTATAAATGTGTCTGAAATAAAACCTCTTTCGATGTATGTAATCAAACTAAGTAAATTAATAAAAATGATATACTGCTTTTATGCTCCACACTTTCCTGGTCATGTCCTTGTGTGCCGTTTCATGCTTATATAAGTGTCATAAATGTAACAATTTGATGTAGAGTGACACACTAAGAATATTCGTTTCTATCCCCGATAGATTGTCTGCTCGTCTTTTCGTCTGGCTGTTTGTGCGAACACCCATCTTTCTGAAGTATCTAGCTTTGTGTTGACTTTGTTTGTTTTATCTCCCTTTACCTCCCAAGTTTACGCATGAATCGGCGGTCTAAAACAGAACTGAACAGAAATGGAAATTATGAATCCACAAAACATGAATCAGTGGTGTGAAGTAATAACCGCTTAATAATGGTCAACGTGGGTGCCATTTCTATTATTATTAAGAATGACAAAAACACCAGCCATTATCTGACATAGGGAGAAGTGTTAACTTTATCATTTCAGTACCACACATAGAGAATTCTATGGTCACATCGTCAAAGTAAGAATCTAAAATCTTGCACAAAGTCTTGTTTAGTTTTTCTCTAAAAGCTGTAATCTCGATTTTTAAATAAAAATTAATTTAAACATAGTTTAGTTCCTTTAAAGATTTCATATGTGACCAAAAGCAATGGACGCATCGTTAGAAGAAGGACCCTCCAATCTTGTACATAGGCTCTTCTTGTGATCTTCTGAAAACAAATTGTTGAAAACGTTTTATGGCATAGCTGTGGCCGTTTGTCATTTGTGACGTGTTTACCTTATGCTCTTTCTTAATTTGATTAACATGATATGGCCACATAGTCAGAAGTAGTATTATTATTTTCGTTACTATCAAAGCAATTCTTTTAATTAAGTCGTGTATCTAATTTTGGTGCAAAATGTAGGACTCTGAGAACATCAGGTGGATGCTTTGAAGTAATGCTTTTTTCAGCCCGATATTACCACGAATATTACCACGCTATATTATATTAAAAGTGCGTTAGAGATTAGTGACAGGGTTGTAGTTACAACTCCTCTTGGTGCGGTGTTGTTAAGTAAGACACCGTTGACAAAAAAATTGAAATGGGAGCAATCTAGTAATACATTTTTTTCTTGAAATTGAAAAAAAATTGTCTTTGATATTCGTGGTTGTACTCTCTACGAGTAATAATTGGTTCTAATTCTTTACGTATAAATCTGTATATAATATAAGTCAAAGAGACTGTTTAAACTTTTGGCGAGTTTGATCAAATAAGAATATACATATGATGTATGTGTAGGCTTTCGTAGATTTACGTTAGTTTGCGTACTTTTTGTTCATGTATCATCTTGTATTATTCACTTGCAGTTGTGTTCTTCTCTATCTTTTAGTTCGGGGAGGGGCAAAGCCAGGCAGACAGTACCAGTCGCTCATAGACAAAACACGATCTACTTTAACAGGTGTCCTCCTTCTTATTTTTTTTACATACAATTATTATGCTAATTGTAAGATATATACATCTTCTCTTCCTTCAATACCTCAGCGACGCAATGACGTTTATTTAACTGATGCGGAGTGGTCTACGTGTGCGTGCAGACGGCAGAATTATAAAAATAATCAATTTCATGACGATGCTAGTCCACACCGCTGTTCACCTAAAAATTATCTTACAACCTGTCTAGGGTTTCCGACAATTCCTGTCACTAAACACTTACTTTAATATCATTGGTCGTGTTTTTTTTATTATGACTTCTATACTAGTACACCGTTTTTTTTAACAAGTAGTCTTGCTGAAACATGTATGAATGAAAGCATAAAAAGTGTTATAAAATATGACATTAAGTGTCTTTCTACCGGTCGACAGATTATGTCCTGGTATAGGTAATAAGATTTATTCATATTTCTGTAAGTTTGATGATTTTTTTAAATATATTTTTTTGTCAACAGTCATACATAGGGTTTGTAAAATCAATTGGTCCAAAGATAATTTGTAAGTGGTTTCTAGAGTGGACAAGGAGTTGGGACGTCTATGGCTCTTTAATATTCTAATTCTAGTGCTAGTGGTAACCGTGAAAGAATGTGTGTAACCACTCTATTTACAGCTTGCTATTAAGCTTATAATTAAGAACATTTATATTGAACGCTGTTAAAACAGTATCTATGCAGCAATGTTTCTACTCCACAAAGTCTTAGCCCTGTTCATAACACGTAGATCATTTTACTATTTTTTCGGATAACTCATACTTGATACCAAAGAAATGATCAGATCAATCAGAATTAAAAAAAACAAAAAACATTCGCAATTGGTCCACAACTGTCGATTCGATATGGGTGAACAAAAAACAAGGTCTGGTTTGGTAGAAATTCCACTTTTTGAATTTGATTATGCAAATCCGTCTAGACTTAGTTCAATAATGCGTGGGCACATAGTTAAGAATGAAGAACCCAGAGCCACAGCTTTAACTAAAGCATTAATGGTAATCCTTTTAATGATAAACACGTACAAGTTTCAGTTTGATACTGACGGGGTGTATTTACATGATTCAAGTAATACACTTTAGTTCGTTGAATATCTCCACTGATCCTGTTCCAACTCTCACACGTCCTGTTTCTGAAGTCTACCGTCTACTCTGTGTCACGCCGTCTTCTGTCGCACTCTACAATCATTTAATAAACGTCTCATAATGTAATTTTAATATCGGCTATTCTATAATCATCTCATGGCGTACCATAAGTCAGGTTTTTTTAAATGGCTCTCGGGTAACAACAACAACAATGTCACATTACTAAAATCACAATACATTATGATATTAGTAAAAATTAAAATTTAAGTCACTTTTGTGCTTAAGTAGATATCCTCTAGTAAAAAAATGAAGTTAGTGTGTCTTATGAAAACTTGGTAGCAAAATGAAAGAAGCCACGAAAACCGTTCCTTAATCAACACAACCTTACCTCACGAATACATAATATACGTATTTAAGGAAACATAAAGTTTAAAACTGAAGCTGTTTTTTAATATAAGAAAGTTGAGCCTCAGCTTGTTTTTATTTTGTTCTTAAAATTGTCACAAATCGTGGCTCGTGTTCTCATAACATGTTTCTTATAAAAAAAGTCGATACGTCCAAAAAATATATCAATGTCTTTACAAACTCAATGTTCATATCTGATATTTAGCATGTTCAACATCCTTTTGCTGGGTAATGAAATATAAGTGAAGACGTATTACCACTAAGTGTGCTTCATAACATTTATCAAGCAATAAAGATGGCGACAAATGTTATTCCTTAGCTGTTCGTTGCAGCCAAATAAATCGGTTTACATAAAAGATGAAACTACTCGTGGTATGATAGGACAAAACATAGATAATTTGTTGAATGAATACTTGTATCTTTGATGAGTCTGAAAATGTTCAGTACTCTGAAATAAACTTTTTAAATAGAATAAAACAGAAACATGAAAACAAGCAACTTGGTATAAATTATTAAGATGTGACTTTCGGCTAGATAAACAAAATTTTAAAATAGTTCACTTCGGGCGCAATATGTTTTCATTAAAATCAATGTCAAAAAGAGAAGAAAGGGTTGAGTCAGACATAAACGATGATATATAAATTATTCTTGAAATAACTTTCATTGCTTTTGTTTGCTTTAGCTTTATAAGACAATAAACTGAATGCATTTCTGTTATAAAATAAAAACACGCGAGTACTTACACATATCGTCTTCATCTATTGTTTTATAGCATCACCAATGAATCACTGATACTTTGGGGGAGTGGCAGCTTATTCAAAATAGGGTGCATAGATAATAATTCCCCGAAACACCTTTGAGTTGGCTATCTACTGAAGAGTGATGCCTGCTTTCTCACCCCCCACCAAACTATCACGCTCCAATTTCGACCTCTCCATCTGAGAACAACACGGAACGTATCTTCAAAAGATTGTAATACATTTATGTTAAGGAAAATATGACATTTTATATACACACTTTTTTAAACTTGCTCTTTTTAAGAATCACCAGCTGTTTTACTAAAAATATGACAAGCCGTAAACAGTGATAAATACAGATAAAACAAACTAAAACCCCTTCTTTCCTTAGTAAAGAAACGTTTTGGGAGATCTTTGAATCAAACTTATCTTTAAATGGTTATAATATTTTGTAAAAAAGAGTCAGAAATTATGGTAGATAAAACAAAATAAACAAAATCGAAGTTATCCGAAGAAAAAATAAAACATTAGTGATAGTAAATTACAAAGAATCGAAGACAAAGCTAAATATTGAAGATGAACATACACATAGGTTGTGATATTATATCACTATTATTGTCTAGTTTATTTATTGGAAAAAGACGTCTCCAGGTATAGTCGTCTCTCGCCGATGGTATAGGGAAAATTAAGCTTAATCATGCCCAAGCAGACGGGCTAAAATTAATTAAAAGATTTGTTTTCACATATCTTTGTAAGAATATATATGGATACTTAAATTATAATAATAACTTGTCATGAGGACCTTAGAATAATCACTTTAAAAAATCAACTCATAATAATGAAAAAACAACAGGCACACACATTCATGACAGTCTTTTTAACAAGTAGGTAGAATAAATGTCAACAAATCCGAGTTAATAACTGTATCAACTTTAAATTATTCAAACTCAAATAGTGTACAATGGCAGAGTAGGTAAGTCAGATCCGACATCTTTAACGGTGTGGGTTCGACCATAAATGTTGAACATTTGTAAAAAGGAGTGATTGTGGTATTTTGGGACGGTGCTTACTGCTCAAAATCAGTGCAGACCTAAGTTTTCACATTCTTTGCTTAATAGGTAGGATCAAGTATGAAGTTACATCAGAAACAAACAATATAAAACAGACCATGTGTGCAAGCCTCGCTCGCTAAAGATCCCTTAGTGGTTTGAAAAAGAAGTAAGAGTAGTCGAAAAAGAAGCCATTTAGGCAAAACTAAAATATAAGAAGGTCCTACCTGCTTACAGCAGAATTCTGGCAATAAAAAAAATAAAAAGAACACAAGTTTTGTGAGTTACACTGTCCAAGATCGATGATTTCTCCGTTCGAGTTTAAAGTGTGAGAATGATACAAATTAAATTAATATAAATACTTCGCAAAAATGTGAAAACATTATTCATTCCATTTATCATTGGATATGTAAAAAGACATAACAATCAAAATTTACAAGAAGAAAAAACACCATAAGACATACTGATTTCTTCTCAATCTGATTGTTAGAATTACTTATTTATAAACAGCGAAACTTATGAACATTTTTTCCTAACGTCAGACAACTTCTGCATCCCTGACAAGATCACCAATCTAATAATTTAAATTATATGATTGTTATTAATTTAAGCTTTTTGCAACATAAGTATCATCGTCGGAATTAAAACCTGGTCCCTCTCACAAGCGAGGCAGAGAAGTTGCACCGAGGCCAATTCAAATGTGTGATTCATTGGCAATGTTTGAACTGGCTGAGAAGCAAAAATAAAGAGGGGCTATCAAGTCGCACACTATTTATTCAACGTCTCCTGAGGCATAGTAAGTCTAGCTCGAAGACTGTAATTCATCTAATTGGATTGCGATAAAAAAGGCTTTTAAGAAAACAAACTCAATGTAGCAATCTGCTGTCGTTTGCTGTACGAGCATCTTTTTTATTATCTATACTAGTAGATGCCCCGTTCTCCGAACTTGTAAGATAGAAAAAAATAATGATGAAGAAAAAAAAAATTCTCAACGATGGGCTCGAACCCACAACCCTGATATTAAGAGTCTCGTACTACTGATACTAAGCAACACAAATCCGATGTCTTCCCGGTCGTAAGCTCGTGTTGATAACGTCCCTTACACCACCCGTCGTTACTATCAATTCAGCGGGGAAAATAGGCTTTAAATAAATAAAAAAAAATAACGCTACACGATCCGCAACACATTAAACTATAAGGAAAGTATCACTTGTCCATCTCAAACTTCCCAGGAAAAATGTGTATAGACCCCTCGTTTTTAACTTTCCTAGCTCCATTATATACTTAACGCCACAATTATTCGAACGATTTTGTGTGCGCTTGAGTACTGCAGAATTTGAAGCAACATCAACGTGTTTCATATCATTGTAAAGGAAATTTAATTCTGTACAAGAATATTTAACTTGGAAAACGAAATGA
>JAUUEB010360542.1:0-11268 GCA_032362205.1 Clione limacina
TAATGGCTGCTGTATTAAATGACGCATTTTTTTAAGATGGCTTCCAATCCCTGATGCATCATTTCAGGTGGCAGACATTATAAACAAACCTAGTGGCTAGTCATAATTACTCACAATACACAAACAGTGGCTTCTGTCTAGGTAATACACTAGACAATGTGTCATGCTGCGGTTTAGACACGCACCAGGCTTCCTTTTCGTAAAAAATGTGGTTTCTGATTTAGATTTACTTGCCTGGTGATTCACTTCGACATTTTAGCCAGCGATTTGTCTCAAAGAATGCCAAGACAAACGTTTTGCAATAATCACACATTGTTACAAATGTCATAAAGAATCATTATACATCAGATTGCATTTGACAAATAATTTTTGGAAATACAAAGCTTTAAATTATGATTATCTTGCTCCACTGGCAATATTCTTTAACTTTGTGTTTAATATATTGTTAGTATTGCTAATATCTATTTGATGATCTTTTTTTCAGGGCTTAGATAAAGATAATTAGAAAATGCGCATGAATTATATGAATTGTATTTAAAGTATCTTTCTTCAAACGGCAAACCATGTGTCTATTATGGTATCACGATGAACATGACATATAAACATATTATTGCGTTGTCTTATATCTACTATTTCAATGATGCTGCCTTTCTTTCTAAATTCGTTTATTCCTGGACAAAGTAAACTTAGATATCAAATGGTATACTTCTTTGTAAGGTCATTGTTTGAATTGATAATAAGAAAGGTTACCTTACTTTACCGTTCCGGCATATCCTCGGGGCCATCAAGGATTAATGATATCTATCTAGTAGACATCGCCTCCCAAATGCACTCTCTGTTTGTACATCTGTCTTGAGCTAGACGTCCTGCCTCAGCCACACACATGCTTAGCCAGTTTCCAATATCCATTTCCAATCACCTCCTTGGTCTGCCTCTTCCTCTCTTTCCTTCTAGTTTGCCTTCACATGGTAGTCTCTGTAGCGTTTAATGGCTTTTTAAGTGCCTAAAGTGAGACAGCTTTTGTCTTTTTATGTGTTTCAGTAGATGGCTGATATTTATGTTCAGTGCCTTATGTACCCTTCATTTCTTACTTCTGGTTGTCATCTACATTAAATAGTTTGAAATCCGATTCAGTCATTGTCTGATGATTATTAAAAATTCAATTGCCATTGACAACTGCCATCTTTTAAAACGTAGTTCAGAGAATGTGTCGTTGTTTTACGCTGAAGGTAACGGATTTGTCCCAAACAAGAATAGCTGACGAAGTCTATATATTGTTTTGTTTCATAAATATGATAATTATATTATGTAGTGTAAAAAAAACATAACATATCCTTGTCGATCTCCATATAGCAATCTAGCCTAGGAGGAAAGTTTAAGGCTGGCCTCAAGGATGGGGACACGCCTTTAAGTGCTGACTACGTCAAGAAGAAGCTGGATCGCTTGCGACTGCTTTATAAAAGAGTAAACAATTGAATGAAACACTTGAGAGACGTCCGTTCTCTCGTTATGTTGACTTTCCATATACCATCCATCAAATTATGATGACTTTCCAGATATTATCCAATCCATCAAATTATGATGACTTTCCAGATATTATCCAATCCATCAAATTATGATTACTTTCCAGATATTATCCAATCCATCAATTTATGCTGACTTCCAAAATACCATCCAAATCCTTCCTTCAACCAGCAATTTCTTTTTCCAAAACTCTAAATCTATTCTAATCTTTTCTCCATCCAAAATGACATGTTGTAACGGTGTCTTAAATCCATTTTTCTAATGATGCTGCCAGAGAGACGTCTGTTCTCACGTTATATTGACCCTCCCATTGCCATCCATCAAATTATGTTGACTTCCCAAATACCATCCATCAAATTATGATGACTTTCAAGATCTAATCCAATCCATCAATTTATGCTGACTTCCAAAATACCATCCAAATCCTCCCTTCAACCAGCCTATTCATTTTCCAAAACTCTAAATCTATTCTAATATTTTCTCCAGCCTTAATCACATGTTGTTACGGTGTCTTATATCTATTGTTTCAACGATGCTTCCCACTCTTTCTAAAAATTATCTTGATGATTATTAAAGATTCATATGTCATTGACCTAAGAATGCTTCTTCTCAAACGTTATTCAGAGAATATGTCGCTGTTTTAAGCTTCAAATAATACATAAGTATCAAACAAGGAAAGCTGACGAAGTCTATTCATTGTTATGTTTCATAAATAAGGCAATTATATTATTCAGTGTTAGATAATAACATAACATCCTTGTCGATCTCCACATAGGAGTCTAGTCTCGCAGGAAAGGTTAAGGCTGGCCTCAATGATAAGGACACGCCTGTTAGTGCTGACTACGTAAAGAAGAAGCTGGATCGTTTGCGACAACTTTATAAGAACGTAAAGTCTTGAGTTACACACTTGAGAGACACCCGTTCTCCCCTTATTTTGACTTACCAAATACCATCCATCAAATTATGTTGACTTTCCAGATATTATCCAATCCATAAACTTATGATGACTTCCAAAATACCATCCAAAACCTCCCTTCAACCAGCCATTCCATTTTCCAAATCTCCTTATGTATTCCAATCTTTTCTTCTCACATAATCACATGTTGTTGCGGTGTCTTATATCTATTGTTTCAATGATGCTGCCTACTCTTTCTAACCTTAAATATCCCTGGAACAAAGTGAATAAACTTATCGAATGATATAAAACTATGTTGAATGGTTATTTTAATCAGTGATAAGAAAGGTTGCCTTCTACATTAAGAAGTTTGGAAGATATTCAGTACGTTCTGATCCCAAAATATGTTAGAATTCTGATGTCATTATCTTAATGATTATTAAGGATTCATATGTCATTGACTTAATAATGCTTTGTCTTTATTGAATTCAGAGATTTGGTAGATGTTGTAAGTTTTAAATTGTAGATAGGTCTTAAACAAGGATATCTGACAATGTTTATTAAATGTTTTGTTTCATACATATAATAATTTGATTATGTAGTTTAAGATGATAACATACAACGTCCTTGTCGATTTCAATATAGCTTTATCCGAGTCTAGGTGAACAGTTTCAGGCTGCTCTCAGTGATAAGGCCACGCCTGTCACTACTGCATACTTGAAGCGGCGCATGGATCAAATCAAAAATATGTCAAAAGTATATCATTGAGTAACAAACTTGGAGAAATCCGTTCTCGCATTATGTAGACTCCTTTCTTTAGCTTAGAAAATGATGGGGGACACGTTTTTGTAGGCTCATTTCTTTAGCTTAGAAGGTATTGGGGACAAGCCTTTGTAGGCTCCTTGATTTAGCTTAGAAAAGTATGGAGACATGTCATTGAAGGCTCCTTGATTTAGCTTAGAAAAGTATGGGGACATGTCTTTGTAGGCTCCTTTCTTTAGCATAGAAAATGATGGGGACACGTCTTTGTAGGCTCCTTGATTTAGCTTAGAAAAGTATGGGGACATGTCTTTGTAGGCTCCTTTCTTTAGCTTAGAAAAAAAACTTTTGAGTAAAAGTACACTGTTCAGCCTACCCTAAAAACCCTAACATGAAATGACTACAGTACCTTCCCTTTTCTTCCCTTTTATGAAATCAATTATTTCTGAAAGTTGCGGTGGTTTTTTTTCCTTATCTTTTAGAAAGTATCTAAAAAACAATTATTTGATGAATTTGTTCAATCTTTTCAAACAGAATTTTGTCTTTGAGATTTTTTAATAACTATTCAATAGTCTTTATAAGTCATCTAAACTTAATCATTACTTAGAACAAATTGCATCAAAAATTGTTCCTAACCTGTTTTAAAAGATTTGTTGTTCCAGTTCCGAGCCAAAGTAGCTATTTCCCTACCCAGATAGTTCTTGAAAAAAATCCTGTTGTGAGTTTTATTCTTTATCAAAAATAACTTGTTTTCAAAACCTTTATTTTGTGTATGTATGCACTTTGGATCCTTTGAATAATTCTTTTTTTAATACCATCACAGAGTTACAAAGTAGACTAATATGGACAGTTACATTTATTTTAAACAAAATAATACGATGGCAAGTTTGTATTCATGGATGCTAAGCAGAACTACAATAGTTTTTTGGAGTCTTGTGCTAAGAAAAATGGCCGCCTGTTGAAAATAAAAGGTGCACAACTGAACTTTGATCTTCGACCTTGTCAATTGGTAATATCAAAATTGAAGTAAAACTGAAGTTTTTCTAAAAGGATTAATATGAAATGCATATTTTTAATCAAGATCCCTTTTTCCTGATGAAATTAGTGGGTCCAGAAAGTTCGAAGCGCAACAGATGATGAAGCAGCTACCCCTGCAACTCCGTTGTTCATCAGGAATAGACTGGACCGTCTAAGAGTAATATAAAACTTAAAAATTAACTCAATGTTTACTTCATCAATATATTTCTCAGTTTATTTCTGCTTCTTAACAACAAAAACGAGTTTGACTATGCCGTATATTGTATATATCTATATCGCTGAAGAGTAAACATTTTCCCATTATTTTTGTGTCACTTGCACGAATAGTAAGTTCCTTTGAATCACTTTAGTCTTGTACACACCCTTATAAGCGTGATTTCTTGAAAAGTGAGTATTTACCTCATTTTGATAATTTTGAATCCCTTTTTCCTCAAAACTATGCACGTCCATTCCTGAGTTATCCTAATTCAGTAACCTTGTTTCTTTTAAACTCACCTTTGGTTCGACGAATCTTGCTGTCCTTTTTTCTTCTGTTCAGACTTGTGATAACGGCGAGGAACTGATAAAAGCAAAATTCAAAGAAATGAAGAAAAAACCCATTGTTCGCCTTTTCAATTAGATACATCCAACATGTTCTCCCAAGTTTCTGACTGCAATAAACAGGTTAACAATATCCTAGTGTTTAGGTCTCATATTGCCCTCAAAATTCCCTTCTTCCATACGCAACTTTGTATCTGACCTTAAGGTCCTCCAACGGATTAAGTTAGAAACGCTTTCATTTTAGAAAATCAGTGGACGAGTTTTTCATAAAACAACTTTAAAACTATCATCAGTTTTCTCACTTTAAAAGTTAAAGAAGGTACCGATCGACAAAACTCGAAAATCACATCTGTTTAACTTCGGATAACTAGATCGACCTCATATTCAGGTTTAACAAATTATGAATAGTCATACGAGTATAATGCATACATCTGTTTGATAGCTTGAAGGCCACACCATCCAAAAGCAACAATATCTGTTATACAGTACCGTCTTTTTGTTTTCAAAATATACATACTGAATGCTGTTGAATTAAGCGTCCAAGGACAAATCTGAAATACAAATTAATACTGTTGAAAGTCATGCGATTTTGTGTATTTTTGTTGGAACACAAAAATAGCAAGAGAAATATATTTTGTATACACTATTTTGAAGCCTATTCTCGAGTTCTTTCCTCATTTCTGTTTTCCTATTCTTAACAGGGATACTGAAGCTTTCTAGCGACGTGATCTTCAAATTAATATAATAATTTATATCTGCAGTTACAAATGCCCATGTATGCCAGCCACCCTAATCCCCAAAACATGTCTGGGGTTCCAGACCACCACAGTCGACCACAGAAGCCTCCAACAGTACCTCATCATCAGCCTCTACATGTCCAGGCCGCACCCCCAGACCGACACCGGTCCTCCTTCAGCCAACCTCCAGGTCCAACCACCCCTACCACCCCCACGATACCACCACCATGGGCGGTTCAGCAAGCCCCGCCAAAGAATGTGTGCAAACTGTCCCAGTTAGGAGGAGGAGGAGGCTATAGCTTTGCCGTCGATTACGCAACTTTGCCTAGACGTAGAAGTGCTTCTATGGTATACATTCTCTGAAGGCTTGATTCTATGTATCTATGTCAGCATAGCTACATGCTTGAATAGGCTTGATGGATGTGCTCAAATAATTTCTCTTTTCCTAGTGGTAACGCACTGCTTTCTCGAATCAAAACTATGTGTGTAACTCTCGTTAGAAAAGCTGATGCTCTTAAATGAACCCTGAAATTTTGAGAAAAACATCAAGAAATGATACCAATCACCCCAAAAGAATTAATTTTGTGGACAGCAAATACTTACGGAGAGTTCCACACACCTCGCTGTTGTTGCTTGTTGTAGCAAGAAAATGCTAGTCCAATATTCTAAATTTATTGAATTAAGTCTTTTAAACCATTAATCGATATTTTCAAATCAAACAACACCAGATAGATTATCGTTGCACACTTGGGAAGCATCATTTACAGGCTTAATACATTTTGGAATGGCAGTTCGCTATATATATTCGTCATCTTCATCATTAATTTGCATGATGCACTAGTTTGCTTGCTTGGCTACGACCTTTAATCATTGGATCACTTCGTATTAATGTGCGTTAACAGAATCACTCATTCTAATAGTAGTCGCATATTAGAAATTTATAGATTCGTGCGTCTGAATCCTCTTATTTAAGCAAACAGGCTTACTTTACTTAGACACTGAGGGTAACTGTAGCTTCAATGGTTAAGAATAACCACGAAGAACTCTGGAATAAAAATCAACGTGTTGTTCTTTTTGCTTAAACTTTATACTAGCATTTTCTTGATACAAAACGCTGTATGTGATGAGAAAAACTGATATTCTCTCTATTTCCTTTTCTACCTTCCCAGTTCGCTCTTGTGGAAACTATTCCCTTTCTTCAAACCATTGGGTTTACCCATACCTATCGACCTATACACGAAGAGCTACAAAACTAATTCGCATTGTTCAGTAATTATTCTTGTATTGCACTATTTCTCATTAGCATGCTAGATATTATATCACGTGCATGTCTTACTTTCCAAAGCATGGTAATTCACAGATTTTTATTAATTATGTATGATACTATTTTGTAATGCTAGAACTCCATTTGAAATTTAAATGTAAAACCTGAAATTCATTTAAGTATAATTAACTTTTTGTCAGTCATTAATTATATTATTGTATATTGTTTATATTATTATTTTTTTGATAATTAATACATCTGACTGCTTCAAATGCTTTAGAAAGTAATTTATTAAATTATTATCTTAAACTATCTACATTTTTCAAATAATGTCTTGAAAATTCCATTTGTCAGGGATTTTAACCAATAATCAAAACGGTATAGAACTTTTGAAAATGTATATATAACATACTCAATAAGCTAAGATAATGTCTACAATCTATTAAGTCCTATCCTGGTAGTGCATCCTTTTCTTTGCTTGTCTATCTTTCCGCACCCTTGAACAGGCTCAGCAACATCAAGCCCCCAGAAGAACCGCCGAGACGGACGACATGCAGAATGGATATCAGGAAGCAGATCACCTCGCCACGGGTCCAATGCCAAAGGGCTTCAGTAAAGCATCTCTAGGTGGAGGGGGTTATAACATGGGACAAACCTATGGCGGTTCAGCAACCCTTCCACGACGAAACACTGGAGCTCCATCAGCGGTAGAAACCTTTGTGTTTTCTCTCAAATTCACTTTCTATGCAATTCTTTGACTTTTCGACTTTGCACGAAAACGAAATGTAAAGATAAAAACGATTTATGTTTAGAAATGTTACATTAAAGACACGAAAAGATATTATTTAAGAACAGTCGTTTGGTAGATTATAGGGGCAATTTTAATAGTGTGTTTGAAGATGTTGGTTGACTTGGTAGTCTGATGAAATATTATTTAGTGGAGGGGATAGAGCTTCATTTAAGAATTATTTATCAAGCAACAATTGTTGATATGAAACAAACTCTTAAAAAAAAGTATATTTGAATAATGACAGTAAACAAACAAAAGTTGTCTTAATTATTTTGGTAACTTCAGCTGAATTGTATATATGAGTTTATTCGTTGTACTTTTCTAATTGAATTTACCCGGCATTAATTTGCAGATAAGTGTGAGCTAACATGCCATCGTACAGTCACAGTTAACATACGATTTCCCTTTACGTCTACCCTTTTGGTTCTTTCTTCGTTTCCCATAAAACTTTGTGATAACCCAAGCTTGATTTTGTTCAGTCCTGTTTGATATTTCCAACATCATTCCTAATCCACATCATTCAATCCTTCACTGCGTCCCTGTCCAATTCCTCTTAGATTGCCTCTATTGTTTAGGACACACTACGTGCTCAAGATCCCTAGTTTGTTTTGTATTACCGAAGTGAAAGCACTGGGCAATTTACAGTCTCAAGAAATGCCATCACTGATAAAAAAAAAATTAAAAAAATCGAAAGATCGTTAGGAATAAGCGGTGTTTGCTTTAAAAATGTGCAACGATAAAAAATCGTGCTTTGTAAATTATCAAATCTTAATAACGATAACTCCGGATGTAAACCGTGACTGTGTCGACCTAAGGGGTGTTGCATCTCTAACAAATAATAGAAATATATAATACATTCAATGAATTCCATTCAAAACTGAAAGCAATGAAATAAAATTGTAACCTTAATTAAAACCAATTAAAAGCACAATAAGAAATTAAGTGAAAGATATTTCAACCTTTTTAGTTCAGCCCCAATTTGATATGTTTGTATATCATTAATTGAAGCTCTCTTGTTATAGTATATTTACATGCAAGTATAAGAAAACAATTCAAAAATGAAACCATTAAACGACTGTTCTTGAATTATATCTCTCAAACGTCTGGGGTATTACTTCCTATTGATTAAGTTTACGAATTTTTATAAAATTTACGAATTATGTTTAAACACTGGTGTACTAATAGGTCTGATTGGAAATAATGGTCAGTTTCATTTAGGATTTTGGGATAGGTAGATTATGAAAATATTATTTTGTTCACACTTTGGTATACTCATCCGACCAATCAATGTATTGCTATAATTCGACAACATTGCACACATCTTCTCCATGTATCGTGGCCACGCTATCCTTCAATTCGATTTTTCCTATTAGCTTCTGTTGTTCTTGATTTTGTCATAAACTTTCGAAACGGGTCATTCCTTGAAGTGTCTGAAAGAATATATTTTTTTCGATAATAATCTCTTTTTCAAACTAATTTAGCTTTGCTCTTATAATCTCAAAAATGAACTAAGAGGGGTAGTTCTTCTAACTTTGAATATTTTGAACCCTACCTAGTATTTATTGATTTCAGAAAGGCTTTTGATTGTCTTTGGCATGAAGGTTTATGGGCTATCATGATAAAATACAACATAAGCACAAACATAACTTAAGTAATAGAAAAGCTATACAAGAAAGCCTCAAGTTCAGCCTTTCTAAACGGTGATATTAAGGAATGGTTTCACACCACTTTCGGCGTCAGACAAAGATGCCTACTATGACCAACTCAGATCGATGTCGTCTTAGACAGAAATATGTCGGCTGCATTTGAAAATCATGAATCAACTGTGATTATTGGAGGCAGACGCATAAGCAACCTCTGTATTGCAAACGACATAAACGACTTTACAGAATCTGAAAGCGCACTTACAAACTCGTTAAAAGAATGAACGAAATCTTCTTTAACAATAGAATTAAGATAAAGGCAGAAAACACTAGAATAATGGCGAACAACAATGCCACTGGCTCACCCAGAGCATCAACTCAAAGAGACATTTTGTGAACCAGTTGACAAGTTCAACTATCTTGATGCCTTGATAATGGATACAATTTCAAGACCAGAAATTCTCTTAAGAACAGCCTAAGCTCAAAATGAATTTGGAAGCTAAAACTCCTTTTGAAAAACAAGAAAATATCGGTAAAATCTAAGATAAAACTCCTACGACCGTTGGTCATCTCCATTTTCTAATATGCCCGTGAATCCTTGACAGCTTCAAGCAATACATCATACATCAACAAGTGGTGGACATAGCGTCATGAGCCATCGGGAAGCATCAGAATCCACTTGATATTGTTAGAACGAGAAAACATCATTAGTTGAAACTTTTTTTTTTAAATCCCGTTGCTCGTTCTAAACTATTTTGGACCCTGTTCGGTTAGTATTAATTGGTGCACAAAGCGAGACTTAGAAGATAAATATTCTTATTGTATTACCAATGTAAGAAGGAGTGTAAGTAGACGAGATTAGTGAAACATGAGCTATGTAGTGATGAGTTTTTACCAATGATAGTAAAAAAAAGATAGTTGGTAACATATAAAGAGTGTAGATTACTAGTGGGGACACTAATTTGGTCTAAAAAGATGCCATCGACAAGAACATGTATTTGAGGTTGTTCTATTAGGAGAAAATTCAAACATTATTGCAAGGATGTGGGGTCTGGGTGCCAAACTATTATGTTTCCATCCATGTTTGTACGATGTATCTCAAGTAAAAAAGGCGTTAACAAATCATACAAATGCACAAACAATAAATTAAATGTTAATTAGTCCAGACCCAAATAAGTCTTTTATAAGTCTTGTTATTGTATTGAATATTTGCAGTTAACCAAAAAGTCGTTCAATGATCGCCTCGTTTATTTGTTGTAACCCGTCTATACGTCCCATCAGGAGCTCAACATTATTTTTAAAATATTTGATCTACCTTTTTCTTTTATACGCTGTCAATATTAATAATCCAAGCTTATTTCTCAGTCTTACTTCTATTTCTTTCTTTCAATCATTGGCAGTCGCTTATTCGAGCTAAATAGATTCCCCGCTGCCATGTAATTTCCTATATGACTTAACAAGTTAATCATAAGCCAGTTTTATAAGCAATCAACCGCAATGTGACGTCACTTATCGAATAAGTTATAGGATTCTAACGTACACAATAAAATGACAAGTGTAGTGATAAGAAAATAGTTCATGCTGAGAATCGTTCTATATTGCTAATCAACTTTCCAGACAAGCCAGCAGGTAGAAATAAGTCTTTTTGAACTCACATACGGCATACATGTTACCCTTTAGTTCAATAAATTATAAAAGGGGTCAATAATTGACTTGACTTGCTACAATCAGACTAAAATATGGTCAAGTGAATTAATATGAAATAATCAACCCTTTTGTATTAACCAGTTATCCTCCTATTTCAGTTTGTTAAACCAGCAGGTGAATTTGTCAAAAAGAAAAAAAATCAATGATCATACACCGACTAAGAATTGTTTATGAAATAATATCACATAGAGTAAAGCCCTAGGCCATGTCTGTGATAGATTAGCTAACTGTTACAGTCAAGATATTACTTTTATTTAGCACTAGCAGTTTACACGGCGTCGCCCAGGTTTACAAAATCTAAAATAAATTATTGTCCTTATGTCGCCAATAGTAGTCTACAAAATGTTTTCTGGCTAAGTACCTGGTCTTGC
>JAUUEB010360653.1:0-12416 GCA_032362205.1 Clione limacina
TTTGATGATTAGACCTATCAAGTGAGAAACAAACAGTGTCAGATTAAAAAAATGTGACCGATGACGGTTAGTAAGCCCCGCAGAAAGTTTGCGTTGATACAGACGCTTTTTTCCGGATGTTTACATATTGATTAATAAAAGTACATCATGTAAACCCCGGCAGTGCAAAATGGTGCTTTGTTGTTTTGCATGTCGATTAGCCATATGGGATAATATCAATACAGACTAAATGTTCTCTAGTGTGCATTTCAAATTTTCTTGACGACAGAAGGCGTGACTGAAAGACAGAAAGGCAGAAATAGAGACAGACAGAGACAAATGTTAAAGCCGAGCTATAAATAGCGTGGCTTAAAAAAGAAACATAGACTTCCTTCGATGGTTTGCACTACGCCTTTACTTTGGTATCTTTTCGTATGGACAGAGATGTAATTGTGATAGATTTTCCACGCTCTTTTGTTTTGTTAAGTAATTTTCAAAGTTCTTTTTCTTCACATATTTTGATAGAGTTCTGTTCTTTGATTCTATATCTAAGTCATGCTGGAGTGGTGTAGCAAGAGTGTTTTATTTTACATTGTGTCGGATTTGTACCTTCTTTGGGTACTCGTGTTTCTATATTGAGCCGGAGACTGGTCGAAAAAATAAAGACACTTACCTCTCGTCCTGTATTCATCGACTGTCATACCGCCAGGGGGCGTTGGTGTCTTTTTCTGTAGTCCTAACTCGTCCGCCATCTTGGATCTGTCAATCTACTCAAATCTTGCGTCTGCAATATAACAAAAAGTGTTGTTTTAATTTGTAATTTTCTTTTAATTTCATTTTGATTGTTTGTTTGTTTGTTTGTGTTTTGTTTGTTTGTTTGTTTTGTTCTTTCGTTAGGGTGTTCTTCTCAAAGCAAATGCTTTATGAGCAGGCGCGTAGCAAAGATTTTGAAAAGAGAGGGGGCAAATTTGGTATGCGTTAAATCAATGGCCGTAATGCAGCCGGTAATTTTAAAATTAATTTACTAGATAATATGAGTACTCGTAGAGAGTACAACCACGAGCAGGAGATACAAGTAAAAAAAAATTGACAGTCATGGTCCCATTAAATGATTTGCTATTTGTCTTTGTTAATTTTTGCAAACCGCTGTTGTCCTAACGATAGAAATCTGAAATAGTGCACGTAGGCTTGTTGTGTGGTTCGGCACAAGCTGTTATCTATATTCTTATCATTATATTTATGCCTCTTTTATAATTCTTATGTCAGGGTCTTACTTCTAACGATGCGTTCACTGCGTAGAGAGCGTGCATACACATCATAAAAGAAACATAATTTTGTAAATATGATTATAAAATATAATTTAGATAGTCATTAGAAGAGCATATGTGCAAGATTTGAGATTCTTAACTCTGAAGATGTGACAACAGCATGTTTTTATCAAACACACAACGAACATATAGCCAAAAAACTAAATAAGGGCCATAACTCGCCAATATTTCATAATATAACATATACAAATTGCAACGTTGGGCCCTAGACCACTGGTATGAAAGAAATATTTTGCGCAAGAAAAAAATTCTTACATCGTACAAAGCCAGTCGTAGTTCGAATATCATAATACCAGGGACCAGACTAGACAGCAGCTTATAATCATATCGTTAACCTCTTGCGTATTTCATTGAATGAATTCAAACATTCATACTTCTATGAATTAAGCGAACGCATCAACCCCTGATACATCGGGAGCGGTGCATTAAGTTAAAACACATATGCACTGATAAGCATAACGAAATTTGAAACACTCAGGCGAAAAACAACAAAATTAATTTTTGATGTTATATTACGTAAAGCAGCCCGAATTTCGGCCAGACACAAGAATAATGGAAGGAGGCAAGTGGAATAGTCTTGTATAATAAACGTGTGTATGTGATTCATGAAAAAGCTGTTCCTTTACTAATTTATATTCCTCATAAAAAGACGAGATACATCGTTTTGATATGTCAGTGATATGTTTAATTTGACTTATAAACATTGATTTATTTCCAATTTCTCTAGTTTAAAAAAATCCTAATCCTGTGTAAATATGTTCTGATACAACTTAATCATGAACGTATTATACTGTTTTAGAATCAGACTAACGGTCATCAGAAGATATGTTTATTTTCTTTATTTAACGCACTGTAATTTGTCTTTCTCATGTTCACTTTCACAATTTATTATTCAACACAAATCACAGAGTAATCTTATATTCGTTATTTACTTCATGATACGTTCCATATACACAAAAACTAAGAACTGACTTGCGTTAAGATGGCGTTGGCAATTTGCATTCTTCTTTAAAAATGTCAATAAAAGTACATTGCTTTACTTAGCGCCACGGGATCTCGTATCTTCCTTTCTCAATTTACTGTCATCCAATCCAATTTCATAAAACATTAACCATCTGAACGCTATTGTTAATGTGTTGCCCTTAGGTATTGTATTTATATCCACCAAGGAATACTTGACATACGATAAACGGTTGATGGAATCAAAATTGAAAATAAGACCAAAAAATCTATATATTTTCTGAAAAACACAAACAAAATAGCAAGCTTTATTTTGGCTCACGAAGATAGAACAATATTTATGTTCAATACTCCAAGTGTATGGATGACAGCTTGAGTTATGCACATAGTTTAGTAAAGACTATATTAATATCAATATATTGTTGAAGTGGTAGCGCTATCAGTAGATATGTAAGGCAATAAGAATAGCGGGATGTTATGTTTAGGAGAAACAAATGTTAAAAAGCATTTGACTGACCGAGTTAGAGGTACATTGGATAGTGAGAGGACTTGGTGGATGATGTGAGAGAGCGAGAGAGCGAGCGAGCGAGAGAGAGAGAGAGAGAGAGAGAGAGAGAGAAAAGGAGAGAGATAAAAAGAAAGAAATTAAAAGAGTAACGGTAAAAAAGTGTAAATGAACAAAAATAAGGAAGATACCGTATAAAGAGAGATAGAGTAACAAGAGAGAGAGTAAGAAGAGGGAGTGAGAGAGGGTGAGCATGATAGAGAGAGGGAGAGAGAGAGAGGGGGGAGAGAGAGAGAGGGAGAGAGAGAAAAAAAGAGAGAGAGAGAGAGAAGAGAGATAGAGAGAGAGATAATAAGTGAGTGAGTGAATGAGTGAAATTGATATGTAGATAGTGTAAAATAAAGAAGGACAGACAATACGTGCAGACATTGAGTAATAGTACTATGTCTATCAGTTTGTACCTAACCAGAAGTCATTACTCAGTTCATCAGAAGCCTTGATAATAACCAGCGTGTAAAATCTTGTTAAGGAACTATTATCGAGTTGTCTTGTTGGTGGTACAACCCTTTGAATAGTGTGTTTAAAACTTGCGAGTTATATACTAACCTCTTGGATATATTTTCGTACCTGATTAGACCTGTGCATACTTCTTATTCGTTTTTATTTTGTAAACCATCGAATAACATAAATTTAAAATAAATATGATGCAATGTATTGAAAAACATATCATGTTAAGTGGGCTAACTCGTCGAAGAAGGAAGAATAAACAAACGCTTCAAAAAATATCTAAAAACAGTGGTTTAGCATACAGCTTTTGTACAAATTTAATATGGAAAACCAGGATTCATGTCAAAGACACAGGCAACTCAAGACAACAGCGTTTCTGTTCTGCGGACAGTTGTAAACTTATAGTTTTTTGGAGGTTATATATAATTTTTATGTTTTACAAAAAAATCAAAATTGATCTTAATTGATCATTGTTGTAAATTGTTTGATGTTGTGTTCAAGAGAAATACTTTGAACATATCAGTTGGTAGTTCTATTCTGTTTTCATCTCTGTCTTGATCTCTGTGAATGTGTGTGTTGAAATTCATTTTATGTTCGCATATTTCTAAACAGAAGGTTTACTATGTCCTCTTGTCGATATTACTTAATAATGTCTTTTGTATTATTGTCATCGCAAACTCAGAGGGCACTAACACTGTAAACAAATACAAAATACGATAAATACATTGAGTTTTAACGAGATCGATATTCATCCATCGGTATCTTACGAGTTTGCAATTAATTGGGTAGATAAACTCATCAAGCAAGTATTCATTTTATTGCATTCGGCATTACTCATAAAGGTTTGGTGATTTTTCAAAACATACACAAATTGCGTTATATAAACTTTAAACAAACTAACAACGACGGCATAGCTATTTCTATGAAAGCTCCACGTGTGGAAAAAATCGATGTTTCTCGCGTTTGTGAGTTGCCTCTCGGTTTTAAGGTGTGTGTTGCTAACTGAGCTTTCTACTGTTTAGGCGTTGCGGTTTTAAGGTGTTTGTGAACTCCTAGTGCTATTGTGTCAACACACTTTATTTTCTAAATCGTAAATGTGTATTAATCTAGTAAACCGTGTATGATTTGCATTTATAAAATGCAATAAACACAAACAATGAACCTTTCCAGGATCTCCATAATGTAACAAAATAACACAAAGTGTATTGCAATATTGCATTGTGTAAGTACAATTAGTGCATTCACTGAGTGTGTGCTTGGTTAGCTAATCGGCTGAGGTAAGATATCCATATATGATAATTTTGGTTTCTTCTTCTAGAAAGCAAGTATGATTACTTCGTCATTGATAATTTTGAAGGTGTTATTAACACAAAAAGTTGCCACATTATTGCAAGGACAAAAAAGTGTTATTGATTTGTATATATTAACTGAAATATAAGTTATCAAGCAAAAAGGCGATGCTTTTGCATAACAGAAAAAAAACTTTAAAAGGTTAAGAAAAGAAAAGATAGGTCAACGTTTTCGTAAATTATAAAAAAGGCATATATATATATAAAATGTAGAATAAAAACACCGAACTCGACTTCCTCTTGAACATGAAGTACTTTAATAGCCCAAATTTTCGCCCACAGGGCTTCCTCAGGGGCTGAAAAGATATAAATCAGACACACCAACAGTACATAATAGATTTAACAAAAACGTCATTGCTGTCATTTAATATTAGTCACCACCTATGACCAGGTATTTATATTCTCAATTCTCATGTGGATTCATATTAAAATATTGAAGATTATAATTAAACAGACTTGTAGAATGAATGTTTTGAGTACGTGCACAAGAAAAGCTAAATATCAATATGAATGGAACGTTAAAACGTGAAATAAAAAATGAAAAATAGCATAGCTGTATTCGGACGCGGGGCTATATTCTTATAATTTAATCACAATATTTGTATTCCATGTTTTGTCAATCTTTATTGTTAATAGCATTACGAAAATAACAATATTTTACGATAAGCCCAGCATAGCTGAAGAAGCCTAATAATTAAGTTAGGAACATATTTTTGCTCATGTCCATTTTATTTAGCTTGTGTCAATGCAATTGCATTTTAGATGATTGTCCTACATTGCCCTTGGTGATTCCGCACTTTCTTGTCATACTAATTATCTAATGGCACATCATTTTTTTTATGGTTGTACTCACAAACATATATCTGTACACACGAATACAAACACAGCTCAACACTCTCACTCGTGTTATATTTTACTCTCCTTTTCTCGTTGTAAAATCGATAGTATACAACATTCTTTGTCTCTATATGTAGCATGTAGAATTAAGTGAAAGGCATATACCGCCATGAAATATCTTAAACATGTTAATTAAACATATGCTGTATGCCATTGCAAATCAGCTTCTTTAAGTAAACTCATTATCATTGTTACATGTGACTGGCTCGAACATCGACAAGTATGTTGACGTATGTGTCAAATAATGTACGCCTTTTTTTATAATTGATAACCGTGTCAACACTTTATTTCAACTTAATGACTCTGTCCACTCATCATGGTTAGCTTTTAAGCGCTATTATCTACTGGTATGATTCCTGGTTCGGAATTACAATGGTAGTGTTTGACATATAATATAACTGTATAATATCCTTATCCTAATGGGTACTGTCTTTTAATGAATCAGAAGTATGTGCAGGATCACGGGTGGTTTGAAATTCAGAATCTTATTATTTGTTAGTCTGATTTCCGAGGCTTCATGTTTTTTTTAATAACAATGTAAATAATGATTTTGGCCATATTGTAAAGACATATATTGATGTTGCCACTAACATTGAATTACAAAAAGTTAAATACCTAATAAATGTATCATATCTCTCAATTATTGTAGAACACAAATATTAACAACAGTACGCTATTGCGGTGTATTGCTCATTTTCACGATTTAAAAGAACCGGAAGGCAAGCAATATATGTCAATATCTCAAACGACATCCTTTACATAATATAACATACAAGGAACATATCATGTTTACTTTCACTAGTATGAATTTCATTTAATAATCGATGCTAAATTAAGACTAATGAGTGGCTTGTCAATCCTTCTGTAGTCACTTACTGCTTGCTTTCTATGTCGATTATAAAACGATGAAGATGAAATGAAACAAACATACACCTGTAACTGGCACGAGAGAAGTCAGCTGGTTTCATGTGCGCACATTTCTTTTGTTTAATCTTAACCAATCCAGTCGAAGAATATAATTATATTAAATGTGTCGACTCACAAAACAATGCCTTCATTCAATCATTGTTTTTCATAGCAAGTTTGAACACAGATTGATAATCAGCTGAAGTTGAGATGGAATGATTAAAAAGAACTACTGACTCTGTTATATTCTTCTTTCCACATGAAGTTATTCCGAACTATCATGTGTCTACTGCACTTTTTCCACGTACAACTGGTATAGTGTAAACTTGAGGTTTTTTTCAATTTTATTAATTTGGTATAATTTTATTTTGTTTCGCAGTTTTCTTCAGATTATTATTTTAATTTCCCTGTTGTAGATTCATCAGCCTTCAATACTTGGATTTGATTCCTGGAAGGTTCTCAAAAAACGTATGAACAGTATGCATGTGTCATGTGACTCTGACATATATTTACCCTAACAATCTAAATTGGTGAAGGATCGTTGATTTGTACGTGATACTTGACAAAACCCATATGGTGTAATTTCTGCAAAGTCTCACGAAACTTTGGTTTTTGTTTCTATAAGTTTCCAATCACGTCAACGCTGAAATAGACTCGATATGGACGCATTATTTATTTGTCATGAGGTAATTTCCAGTACCCCCAGGAGGCGCCATACTGCTAAGCGTAATAACCTTGAACTTTTGCGTGAAACATATTTACGCTGTTCCACTTAAGTTAATTTATATTATGTCTTCAGTAGAACAAACTTGCTTTCAAACGTGCGGAAGGAGGGACAATAAAAAGCAGCTGCTAAACGATGTTGTGAATCTAAGCTATATTGGTAAGAGCACTGAGAAAGTCATTATGTTAATTTCATTTATTATTGTTATTATTATTAGTTTCTTCACTGATACGTGATATGCATCATTTTCTAATCATAAAACAGGTGTTCCGATAATTGAGGAAATACAATTTACGAGAACCAATTATTGTCATATTTAATTAAGAGTAGTGCTAAAAATGGTAAATTACTTGATTATCTTGATGATTTTCGATAAAATCAAACTTTGTTTAATATAACAAAAAGAACGAGCATGATATTTCGTCAATTATAGATTATATTAGTTTGAACTGATATCAAGCTGCATTTTTACGTTTGTGCATGCTTATTTCTGTTTCGATTCATTAATTTTGATATTGATTTATCGGTTCGTAACCTCCTTTTATCTAACAACAAACAGACTTCCGTACCGTGTTATATTTAAGCCCATTACAGGTACTACAACTTTAATGATTATTATTGAGATTTATTTTTCATTGTATCCATCAATTTAAATAGAAAACAATATTGTTTCCATTTATTTTCTGACGTAGTAGTTTAAGTTCTTAAACAAAGGGAGAGGAAATAATAAATGTTGATCACATTTGTTTTTCTATGTTGAAATCTTGTTTCTTTATCATAAAACATAGACGTAGTCTGTTTTGAGAATATTTGCTATTTTTGGATGAACTTTGAATAATACTATTTTGACTTCTTTTTAACTTTAAATCAACTGATAATAGAAGGAAAGGTGGAAATTAAAGCCAAATAAATCGATAACGAACTAAAAGTAGGAATGGAATAGAAGGTAGGATATAAAGTATATAGGAACGCACAAAAAATAACAAAGCAAAATTAAATGAAGGTAGGCATAATGAACACTAGACAAAAACACCTGTATAAGAAATAAAGAGGTAAAGAAAAGCAATACGCTTAAAAAAAAGAGAAAAACAGACGCCGACTGATTTGATCCATTAACGAAACGAATTTAATTATCAAAACTATGTCATAAATGTTTAAGCAGTTGACAATATCAAGCAACTGCAGTAACATTTCAATCGTTGTTAATTTGAGAAATAAGCACCAAACTAGCATGGTTACAGTTCAAACTGTTTAAAAGGTGAAATGCCGTTTAAAGTTTTGATACCTACTAGCGATATGTTGATTCTTTGCTCAAAGATATCATTTAAAATATTGATACAAAATTCAGATCGGATGCAAACTTTATTTGTTAAATGTGACATGGGATATATAAAGAGCTGGCTTTTCAATTTACATCTTAGTCGTTGAATAGTATGTATGTTACCTGAAATTTGATTTGTTAACTAAGAATCGCATTCCTGAAAGAAGACTTGGATCCTTATATCTGATTTCGTGCTATAGCTTTTTTTAGTAGCAAAACCTCGGACTAAGTAGAATGTTCTTTTCTTCTTATTATTAAAAAGTAAAATTTGCTTCGAGCACGATTTAAACCAGGAGTATGTGTTAACTGATGTTTATCTTGAATAATTGCCTGATGTGATAAGGGCGCTACTCTAATTTAGAGTAATTTTATAGTAGCGAAAACTCACTGGACTTAGTATTGTGTTTTACATCTGTTATAGTGAAAATTGCTTTGAATATGATTTAAACCAGGATCATTTGTTTCACAAGCTTCTTTTTTATTTACAAGAACGAATTCTATGGAAGTCGAGGTTAAACTAAAGTTTATCAAATAAATTAGTTTAAATATTTACATTGCAGTAAGCATAACGATGAAACAATACAAGAGGTGTGAGTATCGAGCGCGGTAACCTCCCTTAACAATTAAGTCAAGAATTCAAGATGGGCGCCTCGGATAACTAAAACACCGCTATTAATTTTTTCGTCTTTAGTCATACAAATAAAACTAACATGGATGTCGTTGCACATATTTTCATCAAATTATAGCGCATGTAGAGATCTCCCCTATCTCATGTGCTAGGATCAAATCCCGTAACGCAAACCTTTTCACTTGACTCGATGACTTTACATAAGTTAATATATATCATTATTGCTATCAAACAAAACCTGTTTGTTTACCCTTGTTTGGTTTTGAAAAGAGTATGACAGAAGACCATCATTGCATGTCTCAGATGATTAAAAAGGCATTCAACGCCATACTTTTTGTTATGTAGTTTTTGATCACGTTTTTCGGCCAAATCTTCATATGTTCTATAATTCATCTGAGAACAATTAATTTAAAGCTGCATGATGTTCCCGTCAACATGGTCAACGAATTTAAATAAAAAAAGAAAAACCTAAAAGAATAAAATAGATTACTTTAAATCAACTACATATCAAGGGAAATAAGTGTAGGACATATACTTTTATTAAGATTTGTTTTCCAAACTTCGACCACCCATACGTTTAGCTTGCATGCATCGTATTGGTGACTTATGTTCAATCAATTTATATAAATGTTACTTCAATAACGACATTTATCTTGTGTACTCTATGACATGTCTTACGTTCTTTAGTGTGGCTTTTATTTTATTTATACATATCACTAGATATAGTGACATTTAAACATAATCTGTACTCAATAACCTCGTTTGGATTATTATCAAGGAATGTAATTTTCTCTGCGTATCACATGTACTACTCCATACTGGAGATCAAAGTCTGATGTATTCACTCGTTACGAGTCCATGTCTGGATAGTCGTGCAATTAAACTATTGCCCAATATTTTCAGATTAAGCTTGTTATGGTGTAAAATCCGTACCGAATAACGTCATGCCAACAGAAACGAATCATTAGGCCATGTACCAGTTTATCTCGTTAATTATAATATCATCATATGCTTATTAACAATATATGCGAAATCGGCTCGTTTTATATGAACTAATAACGATAAACCCAACACAGTCTATCCGATTAGAGGGAATACGTGACATCAGGCAGAGTTTTAAAAAAACACCCGGCAGTGTGAATACATTAGATCAATGTAATTAAGCAGTGATATGTTGTTGTTACTGTGGCGGAATGCGTAACGCTCAGTCAATTGTTTGACGAAAAACCGAAATGTAGTTACTTTTTTGTGCGGATATACACTAAGATGCAAACATTAGGAGAAAGGGGCAATTGTTTCTTCATCGGTAAAACAGAAAAATCAAATCCATCTAGATAAGATTGATGTATAAGTACATACAAGACTATCTATCGTATTATCGCATTAATAAACAAATATAAGGATGGAAGAACATTTAACGTAGCGAAAATAGAGAATATACCGTTACGATATTCTTTTTTTTTACAAACTGCGACACGGTGTCAGATTATAATAATCGCGCGGACCTCAGGACATTACGTCACATTAGATAAAGAGAGAAAATAGTTTAACTTTCGACCGCGGTCGGACTCGGTTTGCCTTGGATTTTGTTAAAGTGCTTATATCAACCTGGAAACATGTTCATTGGATTTGTCTTGAAGACAATACCATATGAAATATTTGCACTGACTTATGGTTTGCTTAATACGTGACTTAGTGTAGACTGAATACATGACACATGGGAGGGTAAATACGTTACACCGGGTAAGGTAAATACGTGACACAGTGCATGATGAATATGTATCATCAGCAGGCCTGGAAAAAATGCATTTTCCCCGTCAACCAAATTTCAACATTGAAAATTTCCCGCCAGTTTTAAGATAATTTATTTGTGTGATATATTACTCAAAAAAACGAGCATCATTTCTACTTTCTACATAAAGGGCAGGGCTGACTATCACTGTGGACTCTTTTTGCATTTATGTCAGTGGCTGCAAAGAGCCATGGCCCTTCTTTGAAATATGTAACATTGAGGGCTTGCCTCACTACCCTGTCACATTTACAAATGTCCGTGCATTTCCAGCGAACAATAAGTTATTCACTGATGTAATTCACATGTTTCTTGCTGATTGATGTTTTTTAACTGCCTCTTACATCTTTTATTTGTTCTATTATACTGCCCGTGCTCTCAACGACAGACTCTGTAGGAGAGCTACGAAAAGTTAATGCAAATGTACCGGGTACATTATGGGATCAGAAAAAGAAATAAAAAACATCACTGGAGGTCCAGGCACATTTTCAAAAATTGGGTTCATTTAAGAGCTATGTAAAGGGGGTCGGGGAAATATTTGAAAAATGGACCTAAATGGTGAACTTTAGAGCTATGTTAAGGGGGGTCGGGACATTTTTTTTGAAAAATGGAATGTAAGTGGTGCATTTTAGATCTATTTTTAGGAGGGTCAGGAAAAATTTTGAGAAATCGAAGCTAAATTATGCATTTTAGAGCTATGTTCAGCGGGGCCCAGGAACATTTTGAAAAATGAAAGGTAAATTGTCGCGGGAATATTTTATTAACTTACGGGAAATGTTACAGGAATTTTTTTTTCTTGAAAATTTCCTGCGAGATTGTTTTTTCGCCTAAATTTGACGGTTTTAACACTTTTACCAGCCTTGATCATCATCGTGGTCGGGTGAATACGTGTTACCAAGTAGCGCCAATATTTAGCACCAGCCCTGTTTCAAGATCGAGCACCCTAACTTATGATTCAATAATATAAATTGGTTGACTCAATCACACGACTCACGAGATGTCATGACAATTTTGCGTGACCTGTTCTGAAAATCAGTAATTTTTAAATTGTGTATCTCTTAAACGTATATTTTCACACTGAAAAAAGCCCACCCTTCATGTTGTTTTTAAAAATAAAGATCGATGAGATGTAAGCTTTCAGTTTGACTTTCTCTTAAAATACAACCGACCTAAATAAGCAGCTGCTTTGTATCGGATTTCTTGGTTGTTTTGTTTATGACGATCCCATGACAATATGTTCCTTATTACAGGTAGTCTCTTCACATCAATGCCTTGTATGCCATCTGTATGCATTTATTGATATACCAAATCTGCTATTTTCGGTCTGCCTGTATCTTATTACATATGTCTGTTGTAATAGTGTTATATTCTAACAACATTTTACCTTATCTGCTCTCTCATTCCCTTTCCTTTATTTCTATTTTTCTTTTTGAACCGAGTGATCACTATCTCTATTTCTGTATCTCCCACTCTCTCTCTCTCTCTCTCTCTCTCTCTCTCTCTCTCTCTCTCTCTCTCTATAA
>JAUUEB010360764.1:0-12414 GCA_032362205.1 Clione limacina
TTACAAATTACATACACTCAAGTGGATACACAACTAAAAGATTGGTTAAAACATATTATATATATTTAAATAGTGCAATATATATTTTGATATAATATTTCTTTGAAAACACTTTCACAATCAACTCGTGTTTTTAAGATATGCCTACGGAGGTGTACATTTGTCATAACTGTAATTACTTGATGACACACGTTTCTTTAACATATGGAATTACGTGGTGATAGCACTAGCCAACGTTCAGACTAAGGTTTTGGATAAGCCATTGCAAAGGATACATATAAAATATTCTTTTAAGCCATTTTTCGTGATTGTCATGATTTTCCTCCCAAATACGATAGCTAATTGTATTACAATAACTTTCCCATGGTGATGATTGAAACACATATATTTACACATACACTTCACAGGCGGATCTTAAGTCTGAAGTCGTATCGTTAGGCCGTTTAATAAAGTATTACCATTCATTATAATTATAACTATCAGCCCATTCGAAAATTGCTGCGGAAACTATTATTAAATGTTTTTAAAAGTCTTCATCGACATATTGAAAGTTAGATCGGTAGTAGTCTGCTACTAAGACAATATTCCGTGCTGTTAGATATGGAATGGACGGTGTGGCACTTCTCGGATAAGGACACCAGACCTACTGAGTCTGATGTTTTAACCATTCGGCTATCTGAGACTCCAAGGATTCATAGGGGCAACAAATAAAGAGTGTCTAGATATGTTTGTCTTTATAATCTAATTACAGATAGCAAAAGTAGTACTTACTTGTGTATTGTTCCTCACAAAAGCAGCATTTTAAACACATAAGCACACGAAAGATCAAACACTTTTTCCTACACCAAACTATTCATAATAACCCTCCTTTTTAAAGAAGACATAAACAAGTTCCAGGCTTGTTACTCAATGGTTAAACTTAATCACTGTCGTATGAACACTTAGATATAAACGTCAGTTGTTCGAGAAAACGAACTACTACGTGTAGCGACAAATGTCAAAACTCCATCACATGGAACAGCGATTCTCATAGTGTAAACATGTCGTACAACTATAAACTATTTTACTGTTGTATTCATTATGGATTTATTACGGTAGAAGACACTAGTTATCGTGTGAAATCACGGGACTATTAAAAGATAACGTGCACTAATTGCCCATACGTTTTAAATGTGAAACGATTATGCATGGAGCAAACAACACCGGGGTATTTTTAAAGTCAGGGGATTATAAAGTCATGTAGCCGAACACGTCTTAATAAAATCAGTGGCCTGTAATTTACAGACATATTTCCATTGCGCCATGTGCACAGTTTTGCACATTAAAGTTTATTAATTATTGTTATATACGTTAGATATACGTTATTCATTTAGAGGAACATTTTTCCTTTCATTTGAGACCAAGATATGATCATTTGAATACACATGCCACCAAGTGGACTACCTCTAAAAGAAACGACAGTTTCGTACATACACATTTTTCAACATGTCCATAGCAACCGGGGACTTTTAATGCTTATATGAAGCTGAGATTTGGTAAACAACATCATCTTATGGCATTTAATCAGCACATAATGTCTTTGTTTATACCTTCAGTCATTGATAGGCGCTATACTTTTACAGGGCTCTATGGTGACATGGTCAACATGCTTGGCTCAAGTTCTGTTGGGCGCGGGTTCGAGTCCCTGTTGTGCCGAAACATTTATCAAACGTATGTAATTTATGTGTCCATAGCATTTCTAGCTGTTTGAAGTTGTTTATTCTAGACGGTGACAGTAACATACAGTTACACAGAGACCAAGTCAATTTCGATTTGTGTTTTGTTTAATTCTTTTTGAAGAACGATATATCTTATTATAATGGAACTAGGATAGTTAAAAACGGAGGTCTATACACGTTTTCTAGGAAGTTTTAGATCGACAAGTGATAATTTTCTTATATTTTTATGTGTTACGGATCGTGTAGCGATATTTTTTTAAATTTTTATTTAAAGCCTAATTTGTGCCGACTTGAAGATTAAAAATGGAGCGGTCAATGTTGCGTTTTCTCGTCCTGCGTTATCTGTCGTTGTTGCATTGTCCTTCATTGCGTTTAGCCGTCATTGTTGCGTTTTCTCGTCCTCCGTTTAGCCGTCGTTATTGCTTTTTCCCGTCCTGCGTTTAGCCGTTGTGTTACGTTTTCCGTTCCGGCGTTTTTATGTAAATTGGTGAATGTAAAAGAATATTAAATAATACTCTCACCTACTGATATAATTGTCAAATCTGTCTTACACGTTTGGAGAAAGTGGCATCTACTAGTGTTTGTCATTGTACCTATAATGGAAATGTTACGATACATTTTTTTGAAATTGAAAGGATAATGAAAATTAAATGAAACTGCTGTTTAAGAACACAGACAATCTCATTCAGAGCTTAATTTCAAATTTCAAAATAGCTTTAAAGTTCTATGTAATTTAGTTTATTGAATGTAACAATAAAAATATGTCTTAAGAATATAATTGTATATAATATTGTGAATTCAGGAAAATCACATTTACAATATTTTAACATTTTGGTCAATACAACAGTTATCAATCAGGCAGCACACCTTTTAACAATTCCATTCATTCTTTTGTTTAACTAATATGTACATACATGTCAATTTACATAGATATTACAGTATTTTAAAAAGCATGGAAAGACACTATACAGTCCTTAATATTTCTTTTATTTTGCTAACATTCAATGTATGCGAGTTTATTTATACTGAGGTTTGTGTGCATCTTATGTTTCGTTATTTTGGTGAGCTTAAATATATACATGCGTGTGTTTATTTATAATCTGGTTCATGTGAAAGTATGTGTGTATGTAGGTGTGAGAGTGTAGGCGTCTTTTTGTTTGTTTTTTGTAGATTCATGTACGGCATGAAAAAAAACTGTATAGAATAATTAATACTATTGTTTGCAGTGATAATCAGCGTCACAATGATATACTATTAGGGTCCGATCTTAAGGCACTAGTTTTGATTATCAGCACCTGCAACTATTATTCTCTTTTATAGTGAGTGCTTAGAACACGAGACCAATGCACAGATAACGTGATTTTATTCTCATTTCTGAGTCAATTAGTTTTTTGCAATTGTATGTGTTTGATAACAAAAAAAGAACTGATCATCTGGCTAACATTCCAAATAATAGAGTTTGATTGGAAAAAAACTAAATCATAGAAATGTAAGAGCTGATATTATGAAATCCTTAATTGTAGACTATCAGGAAGGGAACGAAATTGTGCACATGTTGTTAAAAGAAGATGCAGCTGAAGTATTCTTTTATACAAATGATAAGTATGATAAGATGAACAACTAAAAATACATTAAGATGTATGTCAAAAAATTATTGTAAAGACATAAAACACCTACAGAAAAGGTCAAGATAAGCTGAAAGATGACAGTCAAAATGCTGGCAACATCGCCGTGTTCCTCTTTTCACAGTAACAAGGAGGCTTTTTCTTGTTAAAGGATTACATTTCTAAGAAACTAAGATTAAGTTAAACATTAAAATAGTGACGAATGATAAGATGTTTTTTTTTGGAGGGAGGGGGTACAAACTTTATTACGGAGACCAGGCATTTAGTTTGATATGTTGTACTTTTAAATGTCCTTCCTTTTTCATGACATTTGTTCATTCTGGACAACACAACAATTTGTTTGTGCTCCTTTTTTGTTAAAAGTGCTACATAAACTTTCTTCGGAAAAGCAGAGCTCTCTACTAGTCTAATATAAAATAATAAATAATTATGTTAGTTATTGTAACAATCATAAACATACATTGTAAAGTAGGAAACATATCAAGGAAGAATTTCATTGATAAAAGGTTTTGAAAAACTTAACCTAGCACGATCAAATACATTTTTAAGTCAAGCTAAAACAAAATTGAAATCAACCCATGTAAGTGTATTTTCTGAAGACAATTACAACCCAGTGTTATTTGATAAAGAATAATGCACACATGAAAATGCTTCGTCAAACTCGCAAAAAAAAACTTATTGTCATCAACTGATTAATATGTACAATGTGAGCTTTTTTTCACTCTAACGTCGACAAGGAAATTGGTAACAACTGCAAAAATGTATCCTTTTTAGAAAAAAAGATGGAAACAAATCCGTAGTCGGGGAATTTGGTATTACTCTTCACGCCATCTAAAATACTCAACTTCCCCAAATGAAGGTGTATACTCAATTACGTGGCTAATCTCTGCCATTTGTGTTTTGGTTTACATTACATTACATCTCGCAGTCTTCACTACCTTGAAGCGATACAACTCACAACAAAACCATGATCCAGTTTCATATCGTCACTACGCTTGCCTCTTGGTCATCGCGATATGATTGGTTAATCACAGCACCCACTATATGTTTGCTAATCTGTGCTCAATTTGCAAGGCGTAATTGTTACACTTTGCAAATCTTGCAACTTAGTTGCTTGGTGACAAGATGACAAAATGCCTCCGTAATGTGTAATACCCTTTAGAGGAACTCAGAAAGTGACTCTTATTATTTTTACAACGAGTTAAAAACAACGATTTCAGTCATACTTGTCTACAAAGACCATCGCTTATCTTGGGCAAAAATGTCTTCATATACGAGTGGACTTCATATATAAGTCAATTATACAGTAACAAGTTAAAATGCTATTCAAGATTTTCGTTCTTTGTGACATGTTTATATATACATGTGATCTTTTAAGCCAACTCGACTTTTATTAGAATAGTTTTTTGGTAGTTAGGAGTGACGCAGATGAATTAATGACAAACGAGTTCAAACAAAAGTCATACAAAATGGCGTCTTACAATCCAGCATCCACAACTTTAAAAATAAGGTGAAATAATGTTGTAGGCGTATACGTCTAAGAGATATAGCTATCTCAAGTAACTGCTTTTACAGGAACTCTTTTAAGATATCAGCAGGATCTTATTACAATATGCAATAACGAAATTGTCTTAAGTGCAAAGTTAGTTTCATGTCGAAGTTATCGTTTCCTGCATTAACATTTGATTATTGCTCAAAGAATATCTTGTACAATCTTGTTTATCAAAACGTTGCACGTATGTTGATTCACTCCTCACTTTAGTTTAACAACGGGCTTACCCCATAAAGGGACTGACTGATGAATCATTTATTTTAAGTGCTTTGGTGTCACGGGTCGGAAGCTGTTTATCGAGATAGAACGGCTCTTCGAAAATAAAACTTTAACTTTGCAGTTATCTTCTTAATTCGATTTATATCGCGCTGTCTTCTTTTAGAGCCTATCCTCTTTTGTATGTTTCTATTGAATGTGTTTAATGTTACTTTGCGAATCACCAATCTAGAAATGGTGAACAATTAAAATCAAAATACTACAGGGGATTTTTTTTAATATATTGAATGTGTTTAATGAGTGAGTTATTGCGACTCTACAAATTTGAGCACCCAACTCCTTTTTTACATTTTGGTGGGTGCGTTTATTCTCTGATTGCTTAAATAGAGAGTAAGCAACAATATATTATTATTGTGTGGACTTATTTATGTGGGAGATAACGGAGGTTTTATGAAAAATATCCGGGTATATTGACACTCTTGAAAAAAAACAGCAATGCGAAGAACAGGAGAAGAATTCGAACCAATCAAAACCAGACGAACAGTACTCAGAAAGTAACTAAATATAATTAGTTGGAGCAAAGCTAGAAACTCCTATCACCTTCGTATATATTACTACAACATATGTGAGAATTCATAACTTATACGTCAATGTCATACATACCCACTGTTGAATCAATGAGTTTAATGTAATAAATGTATCAGATTGCCAAAGGAGTAATGCTGTACAAATCAGTAATTAATTCATGTATGAACATTTCATTTTACATCAGCGAAATAATCTTTAATCGTAAAAGTCAAGCGGTGAAAACTTATTCATGAACAAATTAGTGTAAAAATACTTAATGGTAACTTAACGTAAACTAATTAAGAGTAACAAGTGTTCGATTATTTCATAACTATAATGACAACTTGAAAGCGGTGAGAGTTTTCGTTGAAAAAAGTTTAAGTGATTTAGCCGGTGGGAGATATTCTCTCAATCATTGTATTCCTATCAAATATCTTTAAGAGTTATCATTTCAAACAGCACAAATGAAAACTCCAAATCATACAAAAAGACAATTGGCTATAAGAAACTTAATACAATTAGTATGGGATTGTTTTAAGTCGTGCTTTTGCTAGGGTTATTTTCGAAAACGTATATGAAACTCTCAACACAATTCACTGCTCTTTTACTCAACTATGAGAACGCAATTATTAATATATATGAAAATGTTAGTAGGTGTTAGCTAAAAGTCTGTACGTTTTTATGTACGTTTAACAATCAGACAATATACATTTTTCGATAAATTATTTCTACAAATGAACATAGTTTAGAGCAGTCATTTAAAAATATAATATATATTAGAATAGTTTGTTTAAGAAGCTATGATACCAGTTACAATGTTATCAAAAAGAGTATGTGACTTAGAATCGTGATTTAGCTTTGTTACGATCAAATGAGTATTTTTTATGATAGAAGAAACGTTTACAAGAAATAAAGAGCCAACGTTCATAAAACGTTATTCGGATTTTGACAAGTGTACATAACATGGCGATTCATATTCTCTATTCGTGTGCCTAATTTCCAAGATCTGACACTGTAGGATCATTGAAATGGCTATGAAAATATATTTGAACACTGTCAACCTTAAGCCTGATCACGGAGATCAATCGAATAATTTTAAAATCAAAGTGATAATTACCCGATCACAATTGAGCCTCGAAATCTCGAATGCTGTCCTTTTGTTTGTATGTCTGGATGTGTATGTAGTAAATGAGAATGTATACTATTAAGTTCGTTGTCTCCGTCGAGAAAAAAAAATAAGGGCTTTTGAGTATGCTCTGAAAACAGCATAAAGGGCTGTCATTAGAAGTTATCCAATCCAACGAAGTTCAAGTTCAAGTTTAAGTATATTGAGAAAGCCAGGTTGGTTTAAACAACATATGGGCAACATATCGGGTGATCAAAAAAAGTAACCGGAATTAGTGGTATTTGTATTAACTCAAGAAATATTGCAGCTACAGACATAATCTTTCGTACACAGATACTTTATGATGTCTTCTTTTCATTATATGCATTTATTGTTAAATATCTTCAAAAGTATGATCACAGCAATGAAATTAAATATGTTGTCCAAAAACAGCCATATCATTAGATTTCAAGGTGAATATAGGTTTTTTTGACCTCCTTGCCAGCCAAAGTGTGGGAACGAATGATGTCATTCGACATATTGTGTTTGACCCTAAATATATCCTATGTAATACCCAATTGTTATCACCATACGGTAATTTGTCTATTTCCGGTGCTGGTTTTAGTAACCTCTGTAATTTGAGCTTCTTCATACTTTTTTAGTGACCTTGACCCCGTAATGTCCAAAATCAAACTCCAGTCGCAATTATGTTCTTAGAAATGGAATGATATTGCAAATTACTACATGTAGACAAAAAATCAGCAAAATACATTTCGATATAGATCAAAAACGGCCATCAAAAGTGTAAAGGGTTACGTAAAATGTGACATTTTGAATTGTTCATTTCTCTATCGTTTTCATACCTTAGTTAATTATGGTGCTTTTGGCAAACCATGAATTACCCATAGTAAATGGTACTTTAATCAATATAAATTTCGGATTTGGAGCTAGAAATAATACTTTTTTCTTGTCAAATAATCAGTTTTGTCTTAGATATTGTCAGTTTACCTGGCTAGGGGGTCTAAGATTTTGAAAGACCCTGTATTCCCAGTGGAATCTAATGATATGGCTGGTTTTGGTTAACATATTTTGTTTCGTTGCTGTGATCATACTTTTGAAGATATTTTGCTTGGATTTAATATGACCAAATTTAATATCATAAAATATCTGTGTACGAAATATTATTTCTGTAGCTGTAATATTTCTTGAGTTAACATACCACTGGTTACGGTTACTTTTTTTGGATCACCCGAAATAAACATTTTTGAAAAAGTTACATAACATGCATATAGGACATTAAAGATCATAACACAAAAAAGCAGAAACATAGCATCAACTAAATTAACGGAAAGATATAAGATATATACATATAAATACGTTATTTTGTGTACATCAGCAAATTGGACGTTATATGACACGTCTGGTACGCGTTATTTATTTCTAAGAAGAGACAAACTAAGGTGCAGATGAATCAAACTGATACAATATGTGCTACAAACTTACAGAGACCACTTGACACTATGGAAAAAAAATATAATTTCAAGAAAAGTAACAAAATAAATCGTATATACGACCATGTCAGAGAGGTATAGGCGTAATGTTCTCCACTGTAGGCTAAATTCAATAAAGGATATACAATATCCCAAAATGATTTGAGAATATTTACTAAATCCCCCGTTTGTAATTTTGCTATTTGACAATCTGAGATAACATGGCTTTCCCTAACTCTTTATGATGTAAACATCAAAGTTGTATTTGTATATTCACACCATGTAGTTTTTTCTTGTGACTTATCACTCGTTTTAAGTTACAAAGTTGCAAACCATTTGTAAAATCATGTTGTAGGCATTATCGTTAACATAACTGAAATAATCACGTATACAAATGTTAATCACTTCCACAAGATGGTTCAACAACGAACTTCGGATGTTTAGATATACTGTGAAATAATTCCTTTATCGTCTGTTAAAACGCACTAATCACACCCATTAGTCTATTTTTGTTCGAGTATTCTTAAGGACTATGTAAACGCATAAAATAAACAGAGAACAAAAGATTAAAACGTGGATCAAGAAGAGTGATAAAACAAGGATTATTGACAATTGGGAGGTAAAGGGAAAGAGAGGGTTTGAATGTTTTACATACTTGAGACGATAAAGTCTTTAATAAGAAAAGTCTGACTTATCAATCGAAAACAAAATATAAACACTTTTTTAAAGGGAATCTGCTTGATAAATACAGCCTAAAATTGTTCTTTGAAAGATTAAAAAGACACCTGGCTTGTCCTTGTTTTCATCAATCAAGCTGTTTAGAAAGCCGCAGAAACAATGTTTAAGCAGAGAAGGTCCTTAATGATGACATTGACCTAATACTTCAAGACTTACAACTCCTAGCATTCCACTTCGCTGTTTATTTTGCTTATATTATAAGGTCAATGGTAATACAAAGACAACACAAAACGCCGTGAAATATATATTATGCAGCTTTCCATGGGTTAATAATCCATTATGCTATTGCATTGTTAATTAGAACATAGGTAAATAGTTTTGAAGCTACATCATAATTAAAAAAAGCTAAGATGACATACAAACAATTTATAAACATCTTTGGATTAAGGACAGATCTTGATCTAATCCATGTTACGCTTCATCAGATGAGCATGAGATAAAAACGATTTGAAATATTTATATCGTTGTTTTTTTCATAATTTAAGCAGAACAACTTTTTTAGGGAGTACTGAAGCCTGATTCTTACTTAATTGTAATATTCATTTATGTTGTCATGAAATATGTATATATTTTGATTGACATGAATTGGTCTAAAATGAAAGCAATATGATTTAGACCATGTCTAATTAAGTTTGAAAACATATTTCCCTTATAATAATGCGTAAATAATGCCTTGATTTCTTTACCTAATCTATATATTTTTTCCAGGGTTTCGCCCCTAACAACTTTTTTCCTGGACCTAGCATGTAACGCCGCTCAAGGAAACTCATAACATCAGGGGTCACCACACGCATTCAGTCCAATTCGTCTTTTCAATACACAAATATATAGTAAATATGAGCAATAAGGATACGTAAACTCATTTTGTACCGTTTAAGGGATGGGTATTTATGAACATTCCGATGCATTGTATCCATGATTTTTTCCTATACTGGTGTCATGAAAGTAAGAAGTGAATGAAGTTTACATGTAATTATTGAACATTTAATCCTTGTTCTGGTTGGGAAAAGTAATATTCTGGAAAACTTGTAAATTGTTACCAGTATCTGATTACTTTACAAATATGTGCTAATTACATACTTAATTAGGAGTAACATAATTCGTTCAAATTTAACTTTACATTTCAGTGCTCGATACTCTAGAAAAGAATCAAACAAAGTACTCGCGTAGTGACAATGTTAAACTACACTACTCAAATAATTCATTTTCATCCCACTACCCTTCTCTGTGACTCCGTTGGTAATCTTCCTATCACTGAACTACATTAAGTACTGAATTAAGGATTATTAATTTATTAATTCACCAGTTAGTTCGAGTACTTAGTACTCTAATCTTTATATTCTACTCGATTATTTGAGTTGTTGAAACATTTGAGTACTCAATATTCTACTCTACACGAGTACTGAACAAAATTCGACTACTCTACTCTACTCGAGTACTGGAAATGTGTGAATACTCTACTCTACTCTACTCGAGTACTGACAAAGTCAGTACTTTTCTTATCACTGCCCTTGAGTCTTATAAGGGAAGTTGACCTCACGGTGGTTACATGCTGACAGATGTGGACTTAGCCAGAATATTTCTTACTACCCTTCTGTGATTACTCTTGTTTGTAAACAAAGTAGGTATCAAAGAAAGTTAACGAGTTTTCGGTAAACATACCAGCAAATGTTTTGTGTATAGTCAAGATAAGTTTATAAGATCAATCGTAGAAATAAATTGAGCTGAGAATAAAACATAAACAAACATGTTCTCTAAATTCATACTGTAATCAAAAATTTAAAAAAAACGAAACCTAAAGGATTTTTTTTTAAATGAACATTATGTCAAAGTGCTAGATTCCTTTTGAAAGATCTTAAGAATTAAACATGTGTTTTAATATGATATATCAGTGTGAATCAAGATAATGGTTAATTTAACCTGTTTGGTGATTTTTGACGAACAAACTGACTAGGGGTCTGTAGCTTTTTCTAAGACATAAATGTAATTGAAAATGAATGCCCATGTTGAATATCAGACAGGCGTCTCTTGCGTAAAGAAAAACATAAACTGCGAGGTGTATTCTTGTCATCAGATTACTATTCCATCTGTGTGTTATCGCATTTATGTCTTGAGAATAATATATTATTTTTATGTGTTTTGTCACTTGAATCTATAGACTGCGTTCAAATGAAATACGTCGTTTAGAAATAAAGTGTCACATATACATTTCATTATCAGACAACATATCTGCCACTGGAAGGAGGCCAACTTTATGCCATTGCATGAAAGCAATCAACATTAACGACACACTTAATGATACACAATGATAAGTTATTGTAGACATGGACGGCTTTAAAAATGTCATCTTGTATGTATCTGTTTTATGTGTCTACCTATCAGACGTTATATAAGCCTGTAAATCAAATCGTTAAAGAAATAACATTTTAATGTGTGATATGTATAACATAGTTCTTATGACTGTGGCCAGAACAAGATGACTTTAGGCCTGATATTACTAAAAATGTGTGACATTTTGAAAGCTGATTTCCATCTTGTGTTTAACTAAAAATATTTTTCAGAACAATTAAGCTGATTTTCTTTTTGATGGATATGTCTGGTTTAGTTAGAAATTAGAATATCATAGGTATAATGTGCATAGGGTTATCCTAATTGAATGTAATGGTTTCATACCATCAAACTTATGTGTCTCTCTGCCAATTCACTTCTCCTTTTTCAGTTACTTTTTCAATAGTATGGCATTTGATCACAGTTTGTTAAATGTGATATGTCATCATCAAATATTGTGCTTTGTTACATTTGCTGAATGTAAATAAGAGCGGAAACCCACATACAATAAATATTAGCGATACATTTTGTTAACACAACATACGACGGCGAGGCAAAAACCACGAGGAGTTCACACACACCTTGAAACGGCGATGCTTAAACTACTCGAAAGAGCGAGTCAGGAAGCTCCGCTAGCAATACACAAACGCGAGGGGAATTTGTGAGCTTTGATTCTTGACCCATGTGGGGTTTTTCATATACATAGTTATGCAGTCGTTGTAAGTTTGCTTATAATTTATATAACGTACGTTTTGTATGTTTTGAAAAATCACCACACCTTTATGATATATGCCAAGCAGAATACAATGAATACTTGCTGGCTGTGTTTATCTACCCAATTAATGGCACACTCGTTAGATATCGATGGATGAATACCGATCTCGTTAAAACTCGATTGATATCCATTCATCGATATCTAACTTGTGTATCATAAATAGGGTAGATACACTCAGCCAGCAAGTATTCACTTGGTATTGGTTTCTACTTCAATATATATTTTAATAATAATAATAATAATCTTTATTTATATAGCGCCTTTTCCTTGTCAGGCTCAAAGCGCTTTACAAAATTTGCA
>JAUUEB010360875.1:0-12414 GCA_032362205.1 Clione limacina
GAACCCTTCCAAAAAATGATTTCCGTACGGTCACTTTTTTACTCTATATCCCTCAACCAGATAAAAAAATGGCTTTAAAATGCGCAATTTATCTTCCATATTTCAAATTTTCGCCTCGCTTCGCTCCGCTGATACCATCATCCCTCCCCAACAATGTCGGGCACCAATTATGCACCATACTTCTTTGCTCGTAATTCCCATATTAGTAGAGGTTTTTAACTTTGTTTTCAACTATTTAACAAATATCTCCAATATGTTTTTTTATACCATTGATGAGTATATAAACGCTTTTTTCTATTTTAATATTATTGTTGCTTATTGCTAACATATTTGTTCCAAGGAATTGTACGAGAATGTATGGTAGAAGTAGTTGATCCTTAAACCTAAAAAACAAGATATTTTCAATCATAAAATTATACAGTTGAGTCTACCACAGGCGCGTAGCCAGGGGGACATGGGGGAAAGTACCCCCATTTGAGATCCAAAATGCTCTAAATGTTCACTATTTTTAACTAATCTAAAAAATGTCGGCCATTTTTGGATAATATGCTCTTAATTAGTTTTAATTTCTCTCAGTTTAAACCAATCACAAAAATTTCACCCGCTTCGCGGCCTTTGATTTAATAATATCCAAGGTTCTCCCCCCCCCCATTTCAAGATCCTGGCTACGTGCCTAATCTACTAAATGGCTCTAGATGCACTGATTTACTTGGCATTTGTTTCAACGCCCCACCTACATGGCTCGGGCGCTCGGATTAGAGCTCACATTGCTCGATATTTTTTTCAACATCCCCCCCTGGAAAAAATCCTGCCTACGCCCATGGCCCACGGTACATTTTATTTTGTTAAAGAATAATGATTACTTTTCTAATAAGTTAAATTCGAATTTGTCAAATTGTTTTAATAAAATGTATACAAAAACCCAACACACTTGACCTAAAAACTCTGTTGAAAACCATTATACATAAATGTGAAGTCATTATTTCTGACATTCATGACATTTTCTTATATAACTGAAAAGTAGAATGGAGAAAGATAAAACTACTTAAAACATTATATTGGAAATTTGATTAACTTTTTGCTTTTAAAAGATTTAATTTTAATTTCTTTGTTTGTATCGAAGATTTATAACGATCTATGAGCAGTGGTCCTAACATGAGATGCTAAAACTGTGTTTTGATTACTTTTAAGAAAAATTCAAATTGTTATCAATCTAATGAAATATAACTACCCAACCATCCAACAAAGTCTGCTCTTATTAATGTAACATCCAGTATATGTGATCACAAATATGTCAATACTACCAAAGGGGGGTTAATAACGTTGTCAGTGTTAACACCATTTGTCACACAATCTTACATACACGTATATAACAAGAACATTTACAAAAAACAAAGTTTGACAAGTATTGAATGGAATGTTACTTAAAGTACTCAATGACCCTGACTATCATCTGAGTTGAAACAAGAAGTTGACTTGTGACTTGTCCAGGGTTAAGTTGTAATTATTGACAGAGAAACATCTGGCTCAAATTATTGCATAATTTGAAATATTGCATCAGAAAGTATTGATTTGATAATAGTCTTCAGAATGTTTATCTCTTAAGCTTATTTCTACTCTACACACCGCCACTACACACCGCCACTACACATCGTTCTTTTCTATAAGTCTCGTAGCTAAATTGTTACTTATCAAGGTTTGAAATATTGCATCAGAAAATATTGATTTGATCATAATCTGTATAAATTGTTGTCTCTTAAGCATATTTCTACTAATAAGAATACCACCAGAACCACCACATCCCGTCTTTCTCGACTAGACAAAATGTTTTAATTAGTCTTTAAGACCATGTGCAAGCTCCACGAATATCCGTCCAATTACAACTTATTTCTTTTATACCTTGGTCTATAGGACATATTATCTTGTCAAATGATTTTGAATATTTCTAACAGGTAAAATATAAATTCATCAAGGGTGGGGGGGGGGTCATAGTAAATCTGTTCTCACCTCTCGATTTTATGCGTTGGTTGTCACTCTTTATTTAGCCTAAGTAATTATAACTTATGTAGTCTTCCTGAGAAAGTTTGCTCAAATAATTCAACCTTTCAAGTGATTATTATGTTTTTATGGAAATTTAACATATAATTAATAAAAAATGAAATGTTAAACAAACAAAGCTTAACAAAATGTCAATGAAATACAAAAGCAATAAACATCTTTGGATCTCTAAACGACGAAGTGAACGTTTCGTGACCATCTCGCCTGCTTCCTCTACTAAGAAAGAGAAATGTTACTTAAAGTACTAAATAACCACTCGTATCAACTGATTCAAAAACAAGTAGCTGACTCGTGACATGACCAATGTGTTGCTGCAACAATTGATAGAAAAAAATCTGGCTACAATTTTTGCAAAGTTTGAAGTCTTTTATCAGAAAGTATTTATTTTGTATAGCTATCTCTTTAGCTTAATTCAACTCTTTTTAATGTCACCATCTTTCCATATATGTCGTTGTTTGTTTATTGACTCATCTATTATTCAAAACACTTATGAAAGGAACACTGAACAAGTGCGTAGGTATCAAAGAATCTCGAAAACTGCTTAGTTTTTAAGTCCATGTGCACGCTTCTCAACTATTCGTCCAACTTTCAATTTTTTTGTTAAATATCTTGGGCACTAGGAACTTACATTGGCAAAGAATATTGAACGATTTTAACGGGTTAAATTAAATTGTGTCCGAAGTCTTTTGTCGTAGAGATTGAGCCATCATTAACCTGTTTTATATTTTATATTTAGGCTGTTGTCCCTTTTTTAGGCAAAGATTATATTTTATTCAGTATTAAGCATTGATATAGTCACTACCATGTGAGATAGATTTACGAAGACAATTTCATGTCACGATTATTTCACTATGAATAACTACTTTCAAAAGAAGAAGTTGGTAGTTTGAGGGATATAAACAATTTGGTAAAATGTTCAAAACGTATTTACATTAAACTGTATATCGAATTGTTTCCATTCATTTTGCTTGAGCTTCCTGTTTTTGTTTCTCTTTTTATTTTTTTATTTCATGGCGCATTATCATAGATAGGTAACTTATACATATGTCGACTTGAGAACGTTTGAAGTGATAATTTCGTTTGATTTACAAACTGTCCATACACATGTATAGCAAGAAAATGTAACATATGTATGACAAGACTGACATGGAATGTTACTTTAAGTACTCAGTAACCCTGAATACCGACTTATTTAAAAAGGTCATTTGTCCACTGTTTTACGTCAAATATTTAAAGACCAAAATCTGGCTTAAATAACAAATAAAAGATGTCATCAGAAAGTATTCATTTGGTTTAATCATTATAACATTTATCTCTAAGGATTTTTTTTTACTATTTTTAATGTAACCAATCCAACCATCCCCACATCCGGTCCTTTTAATAAGTCACGTGGTTAAATTGTTTATTTATCAATAAAACAATGACGTATTCTGCAACGAAGAGATGCGTAGGTCGTGAGTTAATCTTCTTGTATCTTTAGCTTAATTCATATTTCATCACCAACAGAGTTTATCTATTCTGACAAAACTCGAATACTGTTTGTTTTTTAAGTGTACGTTTCTCGAATATCCATCCAACTTTATTTTGTTGTTGTTGTTGTATATGTTGGCCCAAGGTACATTTTATCTTGTCAAAGAATATTGAATTATTTTTAAAAGAGTGAAATACAAATTTGTCCATTTGTTAAAAACAAAAGTATGCAAAAAACCTGATAGCACTTGATCTTCAGAATCTCCTAAAAAACAGCCTACTCAACTGTGTAGTCATTGTTTCTGACACTCGTGAGATTGTCTTAGCTTCTGAAAAGTAGAATTGTGAAAGAGAAAACCGGGTTTAACAATAGAATTGGTCATTTAATTACTTTTTTAAAGACGTTCAGATTTTTTAAAATCCCATGGACACAACAGCTTGTTCGAATTGAATTAACACCCAGTGTAATATGATCACACTGATGGTTACTTTATATCGCTGGATGTAGAACACTTGAAGTGTTTGATATCGTTTGATGCATTACAGATACATATAAGAATTTAATTAGAAAATATAAAAACAAAGTTTGCAAGATTTACATGGAATGTTACTCAAAGTACTCTTGTACTTGTGATTTGTGACTTGTGACTTGTGATTTGTGACTTGTGACTTGAGATTTGTGACTTGTGACTTGTGACTTGTGACTTGTGACTTGTGACTTGTGACTTGTGATTTGTCTTATGTTTAACTAAAACTATTGAAAGACGAACATGTGGCTCAAATAAATCAATAATGTAAAAATTGCCTCAGAAAGTATTGATTTTGTGTAATCCTTATAACTTTTACCACTTAAGCTTTGTTCTACTCATTTAAATGTCACCACCACCACCACCACATTCCGCATTTCAATACGTCTCTGTGTTTAATTATTGACTCATCTGTTAAATAAAACATTGATGTTATGAAGAACACATATTCTACAATGAAGAGATGCGTAGGTCGTGATTCAATCTTCTTGTATCTTTGGCCTTATTCATACAAAAAGCAAAATTGAAGAATTGAATCTGAAAGTATTCATTGGGCATTTTCTTTATAAGTCGTCAAATCTAATAACCTCTCTGTCTCTTGTCGGATTGTTGTTAATTTATCTAATAAGTCACTTTGTTCTCTTAGGTGACACCCGTTTTACCGCCCCCCCTGTCCTTCTTAAGTGAAACGTTTTGTCTCAGCCATGTTGCTTTTTAAACCAGCCCCTGTGTACCAACTCATTCTTAAGTGAACAAATATGCCTAAAACTAGTCTTCAATTGATCGTACAGATCTTCACGACACAAATAAAGGCTATTTGGGATGAACAGTTTTGAGATGGGAAAATAAACAGTGGAAACGTATAGGAAAAAGGATATGAAAATTATGCTTTCTTCATTACCATTTTTAGATTAATGCTAGTTCTAAACGTTGTTAAGGTAGTGATTATTTGACATGTTTCCTCACGAATGAAACATAGATAATTTGATAATATTATTAACGTATCTGTTAAAAAGGGCATACCATGTTTGACGTACTTTAACAATTGCATGTAACAAAGGCCAAGCAGATCATTATTTTGAATAAAAAATAGTACGTCACTACAAAATTAGAGGTTTGAAAAAGAGTAACAAAGTAGACTAATACGCAAATTCATCTTTGTGATGAATATTGATTCATTTTTAGACTGAATGGTCTACCTTGTTCTCTGTTTTCCAGGTCTCTTTTTGCCTTAACGTATAAGTTCTTATCGACATATTTATCTCTCTGAATGTGGTTACATGTAATTGTCTTGTCCTTGAATTGGTGGTTTTAAAGTTTACGACTTTCGGCCTATTTCGAATCAACACACGTAGTCAATTCACTTTTACTCAATTGCTTTCATCAACTTGATAGTTCTCAGCCCAGCTACTTTTAAACAGTGTCAACGTACCTTCTTACTCGTGAGTGAACCAAAGTAGAATATTATCGGAAGGAATTGTGGCTTATTGTACAAAATCATTCCAAAAACTATTTGAAAAATGACCGTATAGATCCTCACTAAACGACACACGACGACCAGGCTGACATGGTCACCCATCACACTACGTGTCTCAGGTCTAATATAATGAGTTGCAGTTCTATAATTCGATGAGTGTAAGTTCAATGATTCTTTTGTAGACGAATACATCGTGAATTGGCAAAGAGACACTAATAAACGTTAATAACAATAGTGTATCTGAGGTTTGTACCTCTACTGATTCTCGCGAACACTTTTCAAGTCTTTCAAGAAAGCTTTCTTACAGCTGTACCATAACAACAAATTTCAGTCCAATGTAGTTCCATTAAGTGTAAATCGTAGATACGCTAGGTGCTCTAATTGAAAGTATTAACATAAAAACAATGGAATTTTGTGGCAGATATTTTATTAGAGCCAAAGAAGACAACACATTCAAAGAATAGTTGTTGTCATTAGAATAATGCATTCTAAAACAGTCAACATATTAGAATGAAATAACAAACATCAACTGCATATCGCTTAATTTATAAGATTATGTTTAGCCATGAAGAATTGGTTGATGGAAACAAATTTAGTCAAATGATCTTGTGAAACTTCACTATCTTCTCATTCGAAATATTGCTTTATTTCATCAATTGAAATTTTGCCATTTTTATTTGCATCTACTTTATTAAACACTTCTTTGGTTCCGGAATAGGATGGAAAAGACTTTGCTATTTCTTGTGCCTCCTTCAATGAGAGAGAGTGTCCCAATGTTTGAAGGGCTGCCTTCAGCTTCGATAAGTTCTGAAATGAGAAAAAGTAAAATGTGTTCATTTTCTGACAAAATATTAGATATATATTCTCGATCAATGTTAACATAGATAGTATGAATTAATGTACAACAGTTAGACGTTATGATTATTTTCCACGTGAACTCTTGCAATGTTTGTTTTTAAGGTAAAACGTTTGAAAAACAAGAACTAGCAACAGTCTTAAACGAAATGTTTGACAGTTATAACTCCAACATTAAAAAAGCATATCTTCGACTCGGAATAGTACTCATGTAACTAACAGCTTCAGAATTTTCAAAATTTTACAGGAGAAGCAAAAAACTGTTATATTTGTTTGTCTTAAATGTTTTAATTCTAGTAATCATACCATATATGTACTTTTTATGCCGTTTTTTTGTATATTGAAGTATTGCATGGACGATGTACAGATCTGTTTATTTTTCTAAAAATACGCAGATACAGGAATATCATTGACAAAACTTTTCCTGTATGGGACACTTGTGTTACATAATTTATCAACATGTGTTGATAAATATTTTGAGTATGATACTCCTGTAAGAGCCTGTTAAGACTCCTGTAAGAGCCGTTACAGGACTTCTAAACTGCATTTACAGGACTTCTAGACTACTTAACTTTGTTATTTTTAGACATAGATGTGTCATCTTTTGATATGTTTTACGCGGGAAAAAACTTATGGGGGAATCTGAAATAAAAAGATTTAGGTCAAAATGCAGTTACAGGAGTACTATTCCGAGGCGACGATATACAAAACAACAGCATAATACCATTATGATCACAAGCTTAAACGAGACTCCCGTCACGGTGTTCGTGTAATGAAGTAACAATAACAACAACAAACCACAGATTTATCAATCAATTCATGTTATATATTTGATACCCTGTACAGATCGGTCCGCTTTATGTAAACTAATGTACAGGACTAAAACGAAAAGAATGTTCACATATGAAACATGAGATCATAAACAATTCATACGAATAAAACTTCAGATTTATAAATTGAATGTAGATATCTAGAATTTCACATGATAGCTTTTAAAATTGACACAATAGTTTGAAGTTATATTGTCTCAATGATCGTTCAAACACTTATTTCTAAGTATATAATTAGAGGCTCTTGACCAATGTTATTTGTAAAATAACTTGTTTGTCTTTGTTTGACACTAATCGTTAATGACAATACGTACCGAACCATTGACACTCACAGCCATCACCATGGCAACCAAGACACAGATAAACAAGATTCGTGGAGACATGACTAGTTCCTGGAGAGGATACAATTAAGAATGTCCTTTGTGAAAATATTTTACAATGAAAATAATTAAACAATACACAAATGTTTTATCATTATAATGAGTTGTTAAAGTCATCTGGACGTGGATGTAAAGTAGTTTTAAAATTTAGAAATCCGATAGATTATGTGTTATTTGTATAAGAGCAGATTTAGTGAATCTATTTTTTTTTAAAACTAGAAAAATGAGTACTCGTAGAGAGTACAAAAACGCTCATCAGACACAAGTAACAAAGAACATATAGTAAATAACTCAAGGGCCACAACTCTACCAAAACTGTTTTGTTTTCAAAACATTAACCTCCAGCTTTCAGGGACCCGTGAATTAAGCCTCTGTGCAAAATTTCAGATTTCTGTCTTTGACGATGGGACAACAGCGTGTTCGCAAAAAATTAACAAAGACATATAGCAAAATACTCAAAAAACTCTGTTTTTCAATTGATTATTCGAATAATTTTGAAAGCTTGTGTTATATAGTCACTAGAAGGGCCTCTTTGCAAGATTTCAGATTCTTAACCCTTAAGATGTGACCCCAGCGTGTTTTTGCCAAATTAACAGATAATATAAAGCAAAAATACTCAATAAGGGCCATAACTCCGTCAATTTTTCACACCTATTTCTGAATTTAAATAGCAGAAATTCTATTTCTGGTCTATATCATCCTTCCAAATATGAAAAAGATCCAAACAAAATTAATCAAGTTATCGTGTTAACAGACAGACACAAAAACAGACAGACAGACTAACGAAAATATACCCCGAGTCATAATGTGTGATCGGGGAATAAAAATCCGTAATACATTCAGGAGTATATCACTTAAACAAATATAATTTTGAATGACTCAATGAATTATCCACTCTGTAAATAAACTGTAAAAGCTAACGAGACGTCTTTTTTTAATAATATAATGAATCAAATAATAATATAATTCATTAAAGTGTTTTAACGTAATACAAATTCGTCACACATCGAGCAAGTTATGAAGTTTGTATTAATACATGCGTGAGGCAGTTTGAACTAAATAAATCTTTATTTGTAGTGAAACCACATTACAACTCATTCTTGCTTGAATCATTAATTGGTTAAATAATAGAAACTAGAAACATAGATGAAGAGTAAAACCTGACACCATCTAGAATAAAACCTTTCCTTATTGTTAACCATGTCAGCATAACTGAAATATAACTTCATCAAGATGTGTATTGAAAATAATTGAGAAAATTAAATCCCTTTTTGGATTGCAATCAATAATACGCTTTAAACAAATGATAAAGGATCGTATGTTGCGCGAGCAAAAGGGTAATAGCAAGCACAAGGGTGATAGCCAGCACAAGGGTTATAGCCAACAAAAGGGTGATAGCCAGCACAAGGGTAATAGCCAGCACAAGGGTGATAGTCAGCACTAGGGTATAGTCAGCAAAAGGTGGTAGTCAGCACAAGGTGATAGTCAGCACAAAGTGATAGTCAGCACAAGGTGATAGTCAGCACGAGGGTATAGTCAGCACGAGGTGATAGTCAGCACATGGTGATAGCCAGCAAAAGGGTAATAGCCAGCACAAGGGTGATAGTCAGCACAAGGGTAATAGCCAGCACAAGGGTGATAGCCAGCACAAGGGTGATAGCCAGCACAAGGGTGATAGCCAGCACATGGGTGATAGTCAGCACAAGGATGATAGTCGGCACAAGGGTGATAGCCAGCACAAGGGTGATAGCCAGCACAAGGGTGATAGTCAGCACAAGGGTGATAGCCAGCACAAGGGTGATAGCCAGCACAAGGATGATAGCCTGCAAACGGGTTTTTCATGGAACTAATATCTGTGCACCCTGTTGAATGTATCTTTATACATTTTAAGACGAAAACACTATTGGTTATTTCAAAGTTATAGTAGTGGTAATTATTGCTTTTAATGTGAAAAAAACAACTGTTTGTAAAGCACTGTATGTTTTTATTGAATCACTCTATCACAATATTGGTTATTTCAAAGTTATAGTAGTGGTAATTATTGCTTTTAATGTGAACAAAACACATGTTTGTAAAAAAGTGTATGTTTTTATTATATTTAAAAATATGCACAGCATCACAGCCATTTTGATAAAAGTGTGAACAGATAGCATCAATCCTTAGGTTGATCACAATACTTAACTGACTTTTAACTGATAATAAATAAGAAGCACGTTGTGTGTATTCAAATACAGAGCAAAATTGATATATGGGTCAATAGTGAACAGTGTTAAATACATATTCCACAACTCACAGTCATCATAAGGTATTATACAACAAGATAGTATAACTTAACGATGAATACAACTCACAGTCATCATAAGGACATTAAACAACAAGATGTTACAACTTAACCATGAATACAACTCACAGTCATCATAAGGTATTAAACAACAACAAAATGTTACAACTTAACCATGAATACAACTCACAGTCACTATAAGGTATTAAACAACAACAAGATGTTACAACTTAACCATGATTACAACTCACAGTCATCATAAGGTATTAAACAACAAGATGTTACAACTTAACCGTGAACACAACTCACATTCACACTCACAAGATATTATGGATTAACTAAACCATGAATACAACTCACATTCATCAGTTAGTATAACACAAGAAAGTATCACGTAACCATGAACACAACTCACATCAAACCATTGTTCAGTTATTGTATTTTAAGCTGATGTTTCAAAAACTCTACATAGGTTATCTTTCCGTCTTTTTCAGCGTCCATTTTAGCAGCCACCGTTTTAGCAGCATCACTATCGGTCAACCCCAGTGTGGCCAAACCTTTGGTCAGTTCTTCATACGAGACGTAACCATCACTTCCCGTATCAAACTCGTTGAACATCGTCCTCCACATTCCTGATCTACAATTAGAAAAATAAAGATTAAAACACATTTTATGTTTTTGATAAAATATAATAAGTGAATAGTTAATTGTTTCAAGCTTTTCACAACACTTGGAGTTCAAATGGCACACAGGTCCTATATAGTTTCATTGACCATGAAACAATCAAATTAAGGAGAGGTTAGTGAATGAGATACATTATCCCTACACTATAACTAAAGGTATGGCTTAATGAGATACATTATCCCTACACTATATCTTAAGGTATGGTTTAATGGGATACAGTATCCCTGTAGATATGGCTTAATGAGATACATTGTCTCTACACTCTATCTAAAGGTATGGTTTAATGGGATACATTATCCATAAACTATAACTAAAGGTATGGCTTAATGAGATACATTATCCCTACACTATAACTAAAGGTATGGCTTAATGAGATACATTATCCCTACACTCTATCTAAAGGTATGGTTTAATGGGATACATTATCCCTACACTTTAACTAAAGGTATGGCTTAATGAGATACATTATCCCTACACTATATCTTAAGGTATGGTTTAATGGGATACATTATCCCTAAACCTTCACTAAAGGTATGGTTTAATGGGATACATTATCCCTAAACTATAACTAACGGTATGGTTTAATGATATACATTATCCCTACACTCTATCTAAAGGTATGGTTTTATGGGAAACATTATCCCTAAACTATAACTAAAGGTATGGTTTAATGGGATACATTATCCCTACACTATAACTAAAGATATGGCTTAATGGAATACTTTATCCCTACACTCTATCTAAAGGTATGGTTTAATGGGATACATTATCCCTACACTATAACTAAAGGTATGATTTGATGAGATATATTATCCCTACACTCTATCTAAATGTATAACTTAATGAGATACATTATCCCTACACCCTATCTAAAGGTATGACTTAATGAGATACATTATCCCTACACCCTATCTAAAGATATTGCTTGATTAGATACAATAACCCTATACCCTATCTAAAGGTATGACTTAATGAGATACATTATCCCTACACCCTATCTAAAGGTATGACTTAATGAGATACATTATCCCTACACTCTATCTAAAGATATGGCTTGATTAGATACAATAACCCTATACCTTATCTAAAGGTTTGACTTAATGAGATACATTATCCCTACACTCTATCTAAAGATATGGCTCGATGAGATACATTATCCCTACACTATAACTAAAGGTATGACTAGATGAGATACATTATCCCTACACTCTATCTAAAGATATGGCTTGATGATATACATTATCCCTACACTCTATCTAAAGGTATGGCTTAATAAGATACATTATCCCTACACCCTATCTAAAGGTATGGCTAGATGAGATACATTATCCTTACACTCTATCTAAAGGTATGGCTAGATGAGATACATTATTCCTACACTCTATCTAAATGTATGGCTTGATGAGATACATTATCCTTAAACTCTATCGAAAGAAATGTCTAGGTGAGATGCATTATCCCTACACTCAATATAAAGGTATGACTTGATGAGATACATTATCCCTACACTCTATATAAAGGTATGGCTTGATGAGATACATTATTCCTAAACTCTATCTAAAGATATGGCTTGATGAGATACATTATCCCTACACTCTATCTAAAGATATGGCTTGATGAGATACATTATCCCTACACTATATCTAAAGATATGGCTTGATGAGATACATTATCCGTACAACCTATCTCAAGGTATGGCTTAATGAGATACATTATCCCTACACTCTATATAAAGGTATGGCTTGATGAGATACATTATCCCTAAACTCTATCTAAAGGTATGGCTTAATGAGATACATTATCCCTACACTCTATATAAAGGTATGGCTTGATGAGATACATTATCCCTAAA